>CM076684.1:121810913-121950913 GCA_038501925.1 Xenopus petersii | reverse complement strand
CTATCTATCTATCTCTCTATCTATCTATCTATCTATCCATCTCTCTCTCTCTCTTTCTCTCTCTCTCTCTCTCTCTCTCTCTCTCTCTCTCTCTCTCTCTCTCTGTATATAATATCTATCTATCTATCTATCTATCTATCTATCTATCTATCTATCTATCTATCTATCTATCTATCTAGTTATCTGTCACCTGACTATCTCTTTAATGATCTATCTATAGATGTTTTCCAGTGATCATCTATATGTCTATAATCTATATATGTCTATAGGTCTCTCTCTCTCTCTCTCTCTCTCTCTCTCTCTCTATATGTATATAATATCTATCCATCTAATCTATCTAACACACGCCATTGAGCACATACTCAAGATGGGACAGACAGGAGGGGATCAGCATTTTCCTTGCCTGTGTTTCTACACCATGTGCCATAATACCTTGTAATGCTAATTGGGTGTCACTAGAATGGGGGCAGCATTGTAGCTTAATGATCAGCATTGACTACATGCAGAAATGGGGTCCTAGCTTCAATTCCAGAAAGATTGTGATAGGGAGTTTAGATTGTAAGCTCATCTGTGGCAGTGAATGATGTCAGTGTCAAGCACCACGGAACATGTCGGCATTATATGAATATGATTAAAATAATAATATGCTTTTTGTTTTTGTCCTCACCCAAAGGGTTAAGCATCACTCAGCAAACATGATATCATTATTGACTCACTTTGCACCACGTGTTTATCTTGTTCCATTGAAAGTCCCAGAAATGGCCCCCCCACCTCAATCGATAGACATATGTCTTCCCACATTCACATTCACTGGAGTGCAGCCATGTAATTTACAGCCCCATCACTATAAATCTCCCACAGTTTGAGCCCTGGCTCTCAATAATTTACAACTTCAAATGTATTCCAACAGAATGGCCAATTCCCAAGATCACAAACTGCAGTAAAAGGAGAGCCGGGTGCACTTGAGATCAGGATTTTTTGTTGCCACCTTTTCTGGAAAAAAATACCGGCCTTCCTATATTCTTGCAGTTTTTTCTAATTAATAACATTGGCATCAAGCTTCATCTTTACTGGCCAAGCTGGTAAAATACTGGCCAGGTGGCAACCCTAGGTGCAACAGCCATTTGGGCCATCACCAAGGTTCACCTTTGTACAATGCTAAGTGATTGGACTATATTTTATTGGCAGCACCAAACCCAAAGGTGGACTCAGAGCAAAAAGGCTCTCAGATTATTAAATATGGTGGCAATCAAAAATCAGTTGCCTCATTTACCTACGACACATATCTAATAGCCATCTGGAACAGCTAATTAGCAGTTTTTCAGAAAAAAAACTAGAGTAGTCCGCAAACAGCCATTAAAAATAAAATGCCTGACTTTAAAGGGGTTATGTGCCAGTCTGCAGCCAATAGAAATTAACCAAGGATGTCTGAGGCGGCTGGTGTTAGAGTAAGGTAGAGAGGGCACCTTATCTGGGGCTTCAGCATCACAGGGGCCCCTTAGGGATAAATGATATATATTTATTTGACTTATTTAATAAATGCATCTGAGATATTCAACCTGCAGACGTCCAGTTGTTGTTGCACTACAATTTGCAGCATCAAAGCCAAGATTATTTTTGACTTTAATAAAGATCAAGTATCAGGTAGTGTTTTGTTATTACATAAATATAAAGGAAATATATTAGAAAACTTTGGATTATTTGATTAAAATGGAGTTTATGGCAGATGAGCTTCCTGTAATTCTGAGTTTCTGGATAATGGATCCCATAACTGTATATAAATCTGGGAATACATTAAGCATTATGGTCATATTATAGGGTAGCCCAACCATTGATCTGCATGTGCTCTCCTTGGTTGGGCAGACAATCAGCATCGTTGGCGGGTCGGAGTCTCACCGGGGCTCCACCCCCCTGGGGCCCCACCCCCTCCATCTACAGACTATCAGTCTCAATCGCAACCCCCTTTCCGGGCCCCCACGCATACCTGTCCTGTAGTTGCGGGAGAGATCAGGGGCAGCGTGGGCTGAAAACAGGTGCGGGTCTGGCCCAGTCCAACCCTGAAGACAATCTACTTAGCTACCGAGTTCCATCTGCACATGGTGGGTCAGTGCAGGACCTGGTCATGGAGCAGTTTAATCAGAGCAAATGGACCACCCATGCGTGGTCACTTGGCCCACAGATGGAGCAGCTAGGTTCCACTGGAAACCTGTGTGTGTCAAGTTTGGCTTGGAAAAAATTTTCATTAAGTTCCCAATAAATTCCTAGGTTAAAGTCCAGAGCCCACACAGCTAGTGTAGTCTACAAGGTTTTGAAGAACCTGGCCAAGATTTATATTTGACCAATGGACCATCTGGTCTGCTGAGCAGAATGTACCTAATGACTCTTATGACTGGTCAGGCCGTGAAGTTACTTACAAATATCTTGGTCTTTTGCTGTAATTGTCATACGAGTCAATAGGTGCATTCTGCTGATGATCCGTCAGGCCAGTTTAGCCTGTCAAGTGTGTTACCAAATTGGCCAATCATTTGCCTTGACATTTTCCCCTTGAATGACGCAAGTGATCTGAAGAACCAAATGTTTCTTAAGCAGAAGCCCAAAGCCTCGAGCCAGTGGAACCAAAGAGCAGGTCCAGTAAGAAGGGTAAGTGGATCTTAATGGGCAATCCTTTCTAAGATTAACACCCTGACTGGAATGGTTCTTCATAATGTACACAGATCCATCCTTTTAAAGAGGATGCCCCCCCCAAAAAATAAGAAATTGCCATTCTGTGCACCTTACAAATGTACAATAATAGTCATTTGTAAATATAACTGCAAGTGTTTGGGCATGTGTGCCATAGAAGCTGTTCAGTTTGGGTCCTGTTATCCAGATTTCTCAGGACCTGGGATTTTCCAGATAAGGCATCTTTCCGAAATTTGGATCTCCATACTTTTGGCAGCATTATTATGATGTATTAATTTTAAATGTAAATTCTTCTTTTATTTTATTGAGGAGTCTTGGTGAAACGTAATTTCAATACACTGTAACGAGTTTATTATTTGTATTGCCAATAAAGTATCCTTGTTTCCCATCACTTAAGGTGGCCATAGATGCAAAGATCCGCCCGTTTGGCAACATCGCCAAACGAGCGGATCTTTCTCCGATATGCCATTAACAAACATGGCTATATCGGGTGTAATCTGATCCGATTACGATGTGTTGTGGGCTCCGGCGGGATCGGTCGGGTCAAAATCAAACCTGACCGATACATGCCATACACGATCCGAAAATCGTACGAATCAAGATAGGATCTGTGTGTCTAAGGCCACCTTTAGGGTCAGGGCACATAGGCAGAGTCGGAGGGGAGATTAGTCATCCGGTGACAAATCTCCTTTTCTGCGGGGCGACTAATCTCCCCGAACTGCCTCCTCTGGCATCCCGTTTTCTAAAGTGTAAATCGCCAGCGAGATGGCAGTTTGTGCCATCGGAGCGATTTGTTTTCCGAAGTTGCCCGATGTTTCCTTGTGAGGCAATTTCGGAAAACGAATCACTTCAAGTGCCATCACGCCGGTGATTTAAACTTTAGCCGACGGGAAGGCAGAGGAGGCCGTTCGGGGAGATTAGTCGCCCTGAAGTTTTGTCGCTGGGCGACTAATCTCCCCAAATCTGCCTCTGTGTCCTGACCCTTAAGTCTACTAGAAAATCATGTAAACATTAAATAAACCCAATAGGCTGGTTTTGCTTCCAATAAGGATTCATTATATCTTAGTTGGGATCAAGTACAAGCTACTGTTTTATTACTACAGAGAAAAAGGAAATCATTTCTAAAAATTTGGATAAAATGGAGTGTAAGAGAGACAGTCTTTCCATAATTCTGTGCTTTCTGGATAATGGGTTTTGTCCGCCAATCCACCCCCATTATTGTAAAGTCCCACGCAAGAGGCACTTTTGTGGCTGCGTTTAGGGCTGCTGGACACGGGGATTTGCACAGCAGCTCAGTGCATCACATTACACGTGTATGGATTTATGCAAACGCAGAAATAAAGTAAAGCGTGTGTTGCTGCCAATATTCTTTATTCCCCTATCTTAGGATATAGTCGCATTGTAAAGGAAATACTTACAAAGTATAGATTAAAAATCACAGCCCTGAGAACGAAAAAGTCATGTCATTAGAAAAGGCGGCGGCTGGGGACAGTGACAGCGAGGAGGCTGCTCTCTCAGTCGCAACAATGGCCACTTCAAATCTCAAGGTATAAAAACGGTCGTCCTTGTTAAAATATCACACTGGCGGGCTCTTAGCAGCAAGGTTGAAGCAATTAAAATAAAATATTTACAATCCTGTATTTGCAAGAAGTCTTTTCTGCTGTGAATGGAATAAAACCAGGGGATGGGATTGGGATTTTTCTTACAATTCTGCCGGCACACTGCTGTGACCTCTTTCAGAGAAAAACTGAAGAGGGACCCCTGCATTCACGTCACTTAATTTGTGCCAATTGGGCCTAGCTGGGGGTTAAAGTAAAATTCTATTAGAAATCGCTACGGCTGTTGGCCTTTGTGCATTATGACTACTAAAAGGGCAGTATTGGGCATTGTGGGTGATATAAGGGCAATGCTGGGCAGGCCTGGACTGGCAATCTGTGGGTTCTGGCAAATGCCAGAGGGGCTGCTATAAGGTGCCATAGAAAGTCAGTATTTAGTGGGCTAGTGGGGGCTGTTTGGGCCTCTATGTGGGCTGATTGGGCCTCTGTGTACCTGAAATGCCAGGGCCTATTTTAATTCTCAGTCCGGACCTGATGCTGGGTATCCTCTGAATGGTGAGGACAGTCTTGGGCATTATCCACTTAGTATAAGGGCAGAGATGGACATTAAGGGGCAGATTTATCAAGAGTCAAATCGAAAATTCTACATTAGAATTTTCTAATTTTTTATGGTCAAAACTGTCAAATTCGACTAGGAAATTATTCAAATTCTAATCGAGTATTTAAAAAAAAAATCGAATTAGTTTCTCGAGATTTATCATATTTTTTTAAAAAAAAAATCTAATTCGACTATTCGCCACCTAAAACCTGCCGAATTGCTGTTTAAGTCAATGGGAGACGTCCAGGGATCAATTTGGAGTTGTCTGCAGGCTTTTCAAAATAGAATCGAGTTCAATTCAAGTTTTCGGGTCGATTTAATTTGTCCGAGTTTTAAAAATTAAATTTTCTTTAATTTTAAAAACTCACATGAATTCGAAATTCGACCTTTGACAAACGTGCCTCCCCGTAAAACCCCTTGCTGGTAAGAGGGCAGTGGCACATCATATGGGTATCTCCTGACTGGTATGGGGGCAGTGGCGCACATAATTGGTATCCTTTGACTGATATGTGGGCAGGCCCGGATTTATGGCGAGGCCACAAAGGCCCGGGCCTAGGATGGCATAATTGTAGGGGACGGCCCGATTTTAAGGGCTGTGCCTAGGCACGGTTTTGGAGGCAGCCCTCAGGTGCCTATTTTTACCATCTTTTGTTGTTTTTTTAAAAAATTCCCCCACCTTCCGCCACGGAAATCCGGTGACCGAGCTGGGGGTGTGTGAGGGGAGGATTCATGCAGAAGTGACGTCAAGCGCATTGCGTGCTGATGTCACTTCTGATGTCGCACAAAACGAAAGGGCGTGTTTAGGTCCGGTACCTAGGGCAGCATCGGATCTAAATACAGCCCTGGTAGTAATGTACATGATACAGATCCCCTGACTGGTATAGGGGTAATGGTACACATTATTGGTATCCCCCGACTGATATGTGCGTAATGGTCAAATAAAAGCCAAAAACGGTTTTGATAAGTTCGCACTCCTTGTCCGGCTTACACTTGTATCCCCTCAAGTCGAATCTCAAAATTTTTTGAGATGGGGGTAATGGTGCACAATTTTGGTATCCCCTGACTGATGCTGGGGCACAATATGGGTATTCCATGACTATTATGAGGGCAGTGGTGCACAATATGGGTATCCCCTGACTGGTGTAGCGACAGTGGGGCAAAATAATGCTATTCCATAACTATTATGTTGGCAGTGATGCACAATATTAGAATCCACTGATCGGTATGAAGGCAGTGGATGACATTATGGCTATTCCCTGTCTGCTATTGGGACAATGGAGCACAAATGGATATCCCATGACTAATATGAGGGCAGTGAATCTCTTGACTGATATAAGAGCAGATGTGGACAGTGTTGTGCAGAGCTGAATGTTACGAGTGCTGAGACATCCCGTTCACCAGACTCCTGAGTTGCTTCACAACAGTCTCCATTAACTTCTGTTTGTCTCTGTCATTTTTTCTGAACTGAGAAAAGATGTTGTTCTTCTTGCTGCTGTCCTTCATCCTGGAGGAGAAAGTTTGAGGTCAAGTAAACCCATGGGGACACACAAACAGATATGCGATAAAAACAGGACTACAGCCAATATTAGGTCTGATGTACTTCTGTATCCTGCAGATGGTTTAGATTTGACCAGTCGAACTGTAAAACTGATGCAGCACAAGCCATTCCTATTGCCATTGCATGGGTCCAGCTGCATGATATAGTCTAAGCCACAGACAGATATACAGATGCGCACGAACCTTCTCACTCCAAAACAGACTGCACAATCCACACAAACCCAATGCAATTCTTGCAACAGTCAGATCTGCAGGTGTATACTCACTTCTCCAGCAGAATCAGGGCTGTGCTTGGATTCACTCTCAGGTATTTGGAGGTTGGCTGTCCATAATCGGCTAAGTAAGTTGACCAGTCCCACACCATAAACAGGTCCAGCAGCTGAAATATACAAAATTACAACATTTCATAAGGATTTTTTTGCAAGTAATTTGCACAGTAAGGCAATATAACAGCATCCCAGCAGCCAAACAAAGGGGCTTCATGTACAGCTGCACCATGCACAAATACTTGAGCACTAATGCATGCAGCATTGCACCCAGGTGTCCAGTGATGCTGCCCAGTGTAGTTATCTGAGCATCAAACCACTGCAATAAAATGACGCTCCCTAAGAAGGGCACCCTAGCACCTTGTGCTCTTCAATGCTCCCCAGGTCACACATTTAAATGATACACAGCTTAAGGATAATTTCTGGGAACTCCCTTGTGTTGTCCACTTACTGCTCACACACTGCTAAACACACAGGGGCAAATTCACTAAGCGCCAAAGCGCCTAACGCTAGCGTGAATTCGCTAGTGTTGGGCATTTTTCGTTACTTCGGACACTGGCGTAACTTCGCTAGTGTTACTTCGCACCCTTACGCCTGGCAAATTTGCGCAACGGACGTAACTATGCAAATTCACTAACGCGCGGATTGTTCTGAACGTTACCTTTTACGCCAGACTTCCTTCGCCACCTCAGGCCAGGTGAAGTGCAATAGAGTAGATAGGGATTGCTTCAAAAAAAGTTTACTATTTTAAGTCCCAAAAAACGCTGGCGTTTTTTCTTTATTATGGGTGATAGGATGAAAAAGATTAAAAAATTTTTCCTTCCCCCCTACATTTCCTAACTCATGGCACCTTAACTATACAGTGGGCACATGTGTAGGGCAAAATAAAAAATGTATTTGCTGTTTTGAAGGTTTCCCAGGCTTGTGTAGTTCGGCTACATATACCTCTATTGTAACTTGAATTTGGCGCTGTATGCAAATTAACCATCGCTAGCGTAACTTCGCTTTGCATGGTGAATTAACGCTAGCGCAACTTCGAAACCTTACGCTACCCCTGAGCGCAACTTCGGATTTTAGTGAATTTGCGGAGTGCTGGCGAAAATATGCCTGGTGAAATGCGGCGAAGCGGACGCCAGCGCAACTACGATTCTTAGTGAATGTCCCACAGAGTGATGGTCAGCTCTTGCACTACATTCAAGGAATAAGAGGAGCCTGAGGCCTCAGGGTTCAAGGTAGAACCTGCATAATGTAAAACTGGGCAAGCCAAATTTTGCAAATTGTTGTGATTTTTACCCAAAATGCAGCATTTGCCCCAGAATAATTCCAGACTTCCAGCTTAATCGTTTATCATTAACGAATGGCGTCAATACGCTCCAACATATGCGTCCATTTCGGTAAGATGCACTTGCAGCTGGTACATGAGACTTCTTATGTGTTATACAGAGAAATATTTACATAACTTTCTGTGAGTGTTCAAACATAACCCCCTCAAATAGCTCCAGCATGGAGGTTAGTATTAACATTCCCAGGGAAAATGGTTAAAAAAACGATGTACCAGAAATACGTTGTATCGGTAACGGAAACCCTTTATGCATAAAGCACAGAATTATGGGATGGCTGTCTCCTGTAGACTCTATTGTATCCAAAATTTTAAAAACTACTTTGTTTTTTTCTGTGTAATAATAAAACAATACAGGTATGGGACCCTGTTATCCAGAATGCTTGGGACCTGGGGTTTTCCGGATAATGGATCTTTCCGTAATTTGGATCTTCATACCTTAAGTCTACTAGAAAACCGTTTAAGCATTAAATAAACCCAATTGGCTGCTTTTGTTTTCAATAAGGATTAATGATATCTTAGTTGGGATCAAGTACAAGATACTGTTTAATTATTACAGAGAAAAAGGAAATCATTTTTAAAAATGTGGATTATTTGGATAAAATGGAGTCTATGGGAGACGACCTTCCCGTAATTCAAAACTTTCTGGATAACGGGTTTCCGGATAAGGGATGTACCTTGTACTTGACCCCAACTAAGTTGAGAGCAACATTTGTGTTTATATATATATATATATATTTGTGCAAAGTGCGCTACTCCCTACTATAATACTGCAAGCGTCCCATGAATTGCCTCTTTATACAGAAACAAATTTGCACCTGTTTTTGCATCTAGAACCTCGTCCACATTTTTAAATGGATAAAAACATCGCACAAGCTCCTCCATTGCCCTGATCTAACTAAATATCACAAACAGAAAAAAAAATGGTCGGGAAAAAGAAAAAGAACATGAAATTCCAGGCTAATGGAAAGCAGGGTTTTACTTTGCCCTAATTAAGGGCCTGGGACAACGGCAATTAGTTTATCTTCAGTGGAGAATCCCAGACTTAAAATGCAGCAAGCTCCTTCCAAAATTCACCAGGGAATCCCTGATTCCTAAACACAAACAGAATGATCTCCTCATCCCTATCATTATCCTAAGGTCCACCTCAACGGCCTTCAGGTCAATACTGAGGTAATCTTTTAAAAGCTAAAGTGACTGAACTAAAACAGCTATCCCTTTTATTCAGGTTTAAAACCATAAGCCATTTAAGCCATTTAAACCGACTTCCTTTCCAGGTTTGTTACTGTTTGTTACCATTAAGTACTTTGCTTACAAACTTTCCTGAGTTATATTCTACCACAATGCTCACCGGCAGCGGCACCAGCTCTAAAACCGAGATGTCAAATTTAATTTCTTTTTTTTTGTAGTAAATAAAATATCTTATTTCAACTATGTATAACAAGTTTCACTTTCACTGAGAAAGAAATCCCATTTCAGCTCAGTTATAAAGATAACGTTTCAATGCAATAGGTTCTTTGGTCAAGATCTGGTGAAGTGAATGGTGTCTTGCAGAATCTAGTTTTTGCCAAAACGAGGATCAAAATCATCAAAAACTACCTTTCCAACAAAAGTAGTGGAAATTCTTCAAAAACTTAGTGAAACTTGAATATAATTTGCCTTCCAATATCAACTAATATTATACCTTCCACTTATTTCATCCAGAATTGTCAAAGCTTTATACAAGGGCAACTTTACTTTGCAACACATTTTTAATTATTTCAAAATTTTTTTTAAAAAAACAAATTCAGTTTTATACTGAAGGTTTATCTATAGCAGGGGTCCCCAACTTATATTGTCTGTGAGCCACACTCAAATGTAAAAAGAGATGGGGAGCAAACATGAAAACGTTTCTTGTGGTGCTAAATAAAAGCTGTGAATGGTACGTTTTTTGCAAAAACGTACCTCTAAGCCAGGAATTCAAAAATAGGAAGGTTTTATTAGGTTGCTGGAAACAACATCCATGGGTTGGTGAGCAACATGTTACTTACATGCCACCTTTTCTGGAAAAAAATATTGCCTTCCTGTATATTTATCTTTTTTCCCTATTAATAACTTTGGCATCAACCATCATTTTTACTGGCCAGGCCGGTAAAATACCGGCCAGGTGGAAACCCTACTTACAGGCAACTGGTTGGTGATCACTTATCTATAGGTACTTGAGGTAAATGTCCAAAATCCAAAATCCAGACTTTACAGAAAAGAGATCAATAAACTATTTATTAGAAGCAATAACAGAATGTGTGTCCAGTACTCGTCATGTAAGCAATGGCCTCGAATCATTGACCCCAAAAAGGGAAAGGCTTACCTTAAATTGGGCAAGGTTTCATGCAGATTTGGGACGTGGCCTGCTTATGGATGCATTTAGCTTGTTCACAAAACTACAGATTTTCAGGCAATTCAAAGGTGGATGTAGAAGTGTCAATAAAGTACTGGAAATGTATTTGTTGCCAAAACCTCATTATTTCAAATACTGATGACTACTTAAACCCAAAAGTAGTTCTTTATCCTCCCAAAAGGGAGGGAGAAATTGATAAATTGCAGTGATATGTTGGTCAAAGTAGATGATGACGGAAGAAAACAAATGCAATTTGAAGCTGCATTTCTGCCGTAGCTTTACGAATAGGCGCAATTACAAATATGGCAAGTTACGCTTTGGCACTTTATAAACCACCAGATTTCCCTAAGCCCCCAAACATAAAATTAATGCAATTGCCTATTAGTGCCCTGCTGTACGTGAACATCTATTCTGGAATTCGTTATTACTAGTAGCTAATTACTCCTATATGTCAACGATTAAAAGGACAAAGTAGCTCTTTACCACCCTTTTTAACTAAGCCTAAGTTCTCTGGCCAGGAAAACAAATGCAATGGAAGACACTTTGAAGAATGCTGGTTGCAGCCCTTTTTGCCCCATTCAGGACGGACAAAAAAATCACTTGGGGTCAGGGGGTGACCCTGCCATTGCTGAGTATGAAGGATTCCTTTTCCCCTAGTTCCACAGGCACAGAAAGGAAGAAAGAATAGCTCTCCTCTGCTGAATAAAACTCTGCATAAATTCCAGCTGTGAGCACCCAATCAATTCTTCTGCCCAGACAATGGTGCCCACCGTGCTTATCTTTCACTTCGCTATTTAACGGTCACCTGTCACTCAAATATCTCTGGTGTACATTATTCTTCCAGTTCCTTCACTTGTATATGTTTGTCGTTGGACGGCCACTAAACAAGCCATAAAACCATTGGCCAAAAACAGGAAAAAAGGTTAAATCCTGCAATTACATTTACAGATTTGTTGGAGGATTTTGTGGCTGATTAAAAAGAGGGTGCATTCTGTATGGGGAGGGGGTCTACTTACATCAAAATGTTTTGCAGCTGGGAAGCTCTGTCCCATCTCCAACCTCAGTTAATCTTTTTCAAAGACTACAAAGAACAACACAATCAGCTATGATTGGTGCAGCAAGCAAAAGAACTTAGGTTTGAAATAAAATAAAATAAATATAAAAAAAATGTCCTTTTCATGGCGGAGTCATTGATTTAATCAGCCAGCGTTAGTTCTGCAACAAACAGTACATTAATAAAAGAACATACTTGTAAAAGGCGTTTCCAGCATTATACATAGTGCCTCAATGATGAAGACTGGCACACAAACGAGCTGATTTATCAACAAACAATATCCAGCAAAAACATCTGATCTTCTGATCTTAAACCTGGAGAGTGTCTGTAAAAGTCAACGAATGGTGAAGTATCCAAATTCAAACTGTTATAAAATGTGTTTCTATATAAATTTGTCATTTTGCACTTACTGAAAATGAAGAGTGGAATGTGATTTTGCTGTTTGAGGGTTTTTCAGGTTTAAATTGATGGCGTTTTTTTTTTAATAAATAAGATAACGATCAAGATTTTGTAGTTTTTGTTTCAAGTTGAGAAAAAGCCATTTCAAGGTACCAAAAACTGGGCTGGGTTATTGGCAGATTGGGATTATGGCTAAATATGTGTAACACCAGCAGCGCGCCAGCGCATAAACGCTGAAGCGCGTCAACTTAGGCGCATAAACACCGGTGCACGCCAAAACGGATGCTCCCGCCAAAACACTGAGGAGCTATGACCTCTAAATTGGGCGCCTGGCTTCCTATTGGTCCCTGATCTGTCTGTCTTCCTCAGCCTGCTCCTGATTGGTTCCTGTCCCCTTCCTACCTTCCTCTTCCTTCTCACATTGCCCAAGCTCGCTTCTGTTTCCACAGTTCCTGCTCAAGCCCCGTTTGCCTGCTTTCCTGTTTATTCGACCCTTGGCCTGTTAATTCGACCTTGTACCTTTGCTGCCCGGACCGACCACTGCTTGAACTTGACGACACTTTTGCCTTATCCCTTGGTACTTCGCTTCTCTGCTTCCTGAAACCGACCACTGCCTGTAATTGACTACGCCTTTGCCTGATCCCTGGATACTTCGCTTTTGGCTAACACGCTTGGCTCCTTTGCTGACTCCGCCGCAGAAAGTCCGGGGCCCCAAAAGGGCGTCGGTGAAGACCGGAGCCGTAGAGGAATTCCAGTTGCCATCTGTCTGCCTAGGACCAGCTCCTCCGGGATCCCAGGTAACAGATCGTTACAATATGTCCAGGGAGTTTCATTCAAGTATCACATCAAGGTTGTTTATGCCCCCTGGAAATATGCAAAGCATGGGAACTGTCATGTTTTGATTGTGGGGGTTTATCAAAAATGCTAAATGGCTACAGTATTTCAATTTATATAGGTGAATTTTGTAATTATATTTCAAAGGAGACTATAAATCCTGCTTCTTTTTAATGACTGAGCCTAAACAAGCCGACATTTATATAACAGAGCCTAACATTTATATAAAATCTACAGACAGTGCCGGATGTCCCCATCAGGGAGGTCACCTCAATGGTCCACCAATCCAACCATGAAAGACCCCAACACCAGTTCCAAACCACACGCCACCCCACTATGTACCTCCTCCTGCTGCGGTAGCAAACTTTTTTCAGTTGTACATCGCTCCTGCCACCCCGCAGGCCTCAGGCAGGCAGCAGGTCTGATGCAGAGATTAGTAGCCCGAAGAAGAGGAGATTTGTCGCTGGGCAACTAATCTCCCCAGAATCATGGGCGCAAATTCACTAAGCGCAGAACGCTAGCGCTAATTCGCTAGCGTTTGCCATTTTTCGTTACTGTGCAAATTCACTAACGAACGCTGGCGTAGTTTCGCTAGTTTCGCACCCTTACGCCAGGCGAATTTTCGCTAGCAATGTAACTACGCAAATTCACTAACTTGCGCAGTGTACTGAACGCTACCTTTTACGCTAGACTTCCTTCGCCACCTCAGACCTGGCGAAGCGCAATAGAGTAGATAGGGATTGTTTCAAAAAAAGTCAAATTTTTTTCTAAGTCCCAAAAAACGCTGGCGTGTTTTCTACATGATGGGTGATAGGCTGAAAAAGATCGAAAATATTTTTGGGGCTCCCCTCCTTCCCCCCTACATTTCCTGACTCATGGCAACTTACCTAGACAGTGGGCACATGTGTAGGGCAAAATAACATTTTTATTTGCTGATTTGAAGGTTTTCTAGGCATTTGTAGTGCTAATACGTGTTCCTCCATTGAAATTTGAATTTCCCGCCGTATGCAAATTAGCCTTCGCTAGCGTAACTTCGCTTTACATAGCGAATCAACGATAGCGCAACTTCGCAACCTTACGCTACCCCTGTGCGCAACTTCGGATTTTAGTGAATTTGCGGAGCGCTGGCGAAACTACGCCTGGCAAAGTGCGGTGAAGTGCGGCGAAGTTGCGCCTGGCGCAACTTCGCATCTTAGTGAATTTGCCCCTTAGTGTGTGTCACCACCCTTAATGGTCAGGTGGCCACATGGATAGAAGAACTAGACTGATTTCAACTTTGCACATTCAGCACAAAAAGATAACATGATGTGGTCTTTTGAGCTACCGAACTGTCAAACATGCAGCTACTTTAATGGGCTTCCACTGCACGGGCGCGCCTACCTGTAATTAATTGTGACAGTTTCCCTAAACATCCTCTTCGATAAATCGTTTTACCCTTTTACAGTTTTTTCTCTGCAATAAGTTCCTCTACGACAAAAAAAACAAAACATGATAAATATAAGTAAAAGCCACTACTTTAATGGTCTTCTGCCACATGGGCGTGTTTACGTTGAATTAATGGCGCTAGTTTTCAGTAAACATCCTCTTTGGTAAACCAATTTATCAGTTTAAAGGTGATTTCGGTAATAACTTCTCTAAGACAAAAGCAAAATGTGATAAATATCAGTAGAATTATGTTCATCTAATATATGGTTCCATTAAGTAATACGTGAAATTACTATTATCACATCATTGTTTTATTCTCCTGTAACTACTAAATACTCATCATGTCTTTCAAGCTTGTTGCTACTTACATGCAACCAATATGAGAGGTGGGGTCTGTGAGTGCCTGCTGATATTCATGGTATCTACTAGGTCCTCACAATGATGATCTGGGCAATGTGCATCCAGATCCCATGAGATACTAGTGAGCTCTGACTTGCTTAATATGAATATAGCACTAAACATTGTTTCTGTTTATCTTAAGTTGGCCCAATGTAGGACTGGGGCAGCAGTTGCCCACCAGGGCTGTGATTTTCCCAGTCGCCAAGGCCCCCCACATGACCTACACCCCCCACGCGAGTGCCGAATCATGCAGCTTTTTATTTGAAATGTTTGATGGGGTGGTGCAGGCAGGGGAGCAGACCTGAGTTGGCCGGCCAAGTCCAACCTTGAGGTGGCCATACACAGGACTATAAAAGTTGCTTACAGTATTTGGCCCATCCAGACTGAGTTGGTAGCTTATTGGCTCATGTATAAGGCCCTCTTGATGACCTTGCCTAAATAATCAGCCAGATATGGGCCGAGCAAGTTTGAAGATCTTTCACTGATGTTGTCCTCTCCAAATTGGTTTCCCTTGGTCTCATTAGGCTCTGATCAGTGGCCCAATTTATTGCAGAGTATTGGTGGTCAAGTTGGGTGAAGATACTGCCTAAACTACCATTAGACATTTTCAAGCCTAAGCTTGAAGATCACATGCCTCTTTAAAGGATAGTGGTCTGTCCTAGCTGCCTATTGGGGGGAAATAGTTTACCCCACGGGAGGTGGAGGCTAATACACAGGGACTGTCGCGACACTGGGAAAAAACCTGGTGGGCCTCCGGCTCTTGTGGGCCCTGCCGGCCCAATTCCAAACCCTGTTGCGACCTCCCTTCTTCGTACCGGTCATGGCAAAAACACAGTGCGTGGCTTGGGGGGGGGGTGGAGGGAGGCCCTGAGACAGCAAGCCCGCCCCCCCCCCCAGTATGACCCTGCTAATACAGCCCACACTCAGGTTGGGGGAAACAAGTATTTTTTCTGCAAAAAATGCTGGTAGTTAGTGCTATGCCTCCCCCACTGGGAGTGAGCTCTATTTGATCACACTCATGTGTAATAGGGCCCCCCAGCTCTCCCATTATGTGAATGCCTGTAACATCATAATGAGCATAATGAGAAAGCTGGGACACTAAGCCTCATTTGCTTGCTTGTGTCCCAGCATGGCTGCTCCAACCAGAGCTTTTCTCCCGGTGCAGGCAGCATAGCACTGGCTACCAGTATTTTTTCCACAAAACTGTATTGGTTCCCACAACCAGAATGCGGGCTCTATAAACTGGTTGAAACTATTTTCCCCCCGATAGGTGCCCTTTAACCTGTTTACATTTATGCAAACAACAATTAATTAAATTAGCTGAAAAAGAGACCAG
This sequence comes from Xenopus petersii, assembly GCA_038501925.1. Lineage (NCBI taxonomy): Eukaryota > Metazoa > Chordata > Amphibia > Anura > Pipidae > Xenopus > Xenopus petersii. Next base: position 121,935,091 of record CM076684.1, on the reverse strand, counting down.
ATTCACAAATATGTATTTAAGTAGGAAATGCGTTTCACTTAATTCCATGTAAATCCTAAAACAAGCAAACAATTCTGCTGCGAGTTTGGTTTACGGAAATCAATAGAATTTATTGTTAATCCGCCATTTTAATCCATAAATCAGAAAAGCAATCCTATCATGGAATAACTTTGCTAATTCCTGCTCTGAGGAATGGAATCTGTCTGTTGAGGAACATTAAAGTCCGTAGTCAAATACAAATCCTTAAATGTATTCCTTGTTGTTGCTTTTTTTGTACTTAATTTAATTCATTTTCATAAGAAACACGTAGAAAGTGCAACAAGATAAGAACAAGATTGTCACCTCTACACTGTACAGCTGTAGAATTATTATACTGGTTACAGGGCATTAAAAGAGTGTTATGGTTACCCATCTAGACATGGAGGACAATATAATGGAGCACCCAATGAACAGGGCTTGTGCTTGTGGAAATACTTTATTGGTTTATTTAGGAAATATTAATGTTTTTTGCAATTTGGGGGGCAAATTCTGAAGATGAATGTAAAGTCACATTCTGCTCCTGATCCAAGCAAGCACAATCAAAATAAAGTATAATGAGCAGTTTGTTATCAGAAGGCCTAATAGGCTGCAGCTGGGGGCAATGGTGGGGTTTGTTTATACAGAGGGCTTCACAGTGGACTGCTTATTTGTTTTCATACTGGATTTTTCTTAGAGTTTGTTAGTTAAAAAAAGCCTCTTTATGTTTTTTTAGGCACCTATTGACAGGAGAGGCACAATGTTTGGCTGCATCAAAACCCCCCTGTATTTTGTTATGGCCTGATAAGGACAACACTGCCTTGCACCTGCTGGCTCTGAACTTCATACCCCTTAGTGCTCTAGCACTTGCATTCAGTGTGTCTTTAAATGACCCTCATAATGTGGATTTTTGCAAAAAAATAATGATCTAATCATACCCTGCAAAAGTGGGCTTCTCAATCTATGCGATGATCCATTCGTGGCGAGTGTGTTTAAGCTGTCCCACAAAGGCTGCCTAAACTAAGTGGGACATTCACTAAGATTCGTTGTTGCGCCAGCGTCCGCTTCGCTGTGCTTCGCCAGGCGTATTTTCGCCAGCGCTACGCAAATTCACTAAAATCCGCTCAGGGGAAGCGTAAGGTTGCGAAGTTAACGCTAGCGTAAATTCGCCAAGCAAAGCAAAGTTACGCTAGTGATGGTTAATTTGCATACGGCGCCAAATTCAAGTTACAATGGAAGTATATGTAGCAGCACTACACAACCCTGGGAAACCTTCAAAACAGCAAATAAAATTTTTATTTTGCCCTACACATGTGCCCACTGTATAGTTAAGGTGCCATGAGTTAGGAAATGTAGGGGGGAAGGAGGGGAGCCCCAAAAAAAATTTTGATCTTTTTCAGCCTATCACCCATAAAAAATTCAAAAACGCCAGCGTGGGACATAGAAAAAATTGTAACTTTTTTTAAAGCAATCCCTATCTACTCTATTGCACTTCGCCTGGTCTGAGGTGGCGAAGGAGGTCTGGCATAAAAGGTAGCGTTCAGAATAATTCGCGCGTCAGTGAATTTGCATAGTTACGTCCGTTGAGCAAATTCGCAAGGGTGCGAAGTAACACTAGCGAATTTACGCCAGCGTCCGTTAGTGAATCGGCAAATTAACGAAAATGCGCTACGTTGGCGCATTCACGCTAGCGTTAGGTGCTTCGTCGTTTCAAGTCTTTAGAAAAATACTTTGTGTGTGTCTTTTTTCATTCTTCGTTTTTTTGGCAAAAAAAAAAAAAGCCCAGCGCTTCAGTAGGAGACAGATTTTATCTTGGTTATCCTACAATGAAGTTAAAGCTGTCTGTAAATTTTAAACCCCATTTAATTTCTGTATCTTGGATTCCATTTTCAATAAGTTGCCGGTATTAAAACATTTCCAGGGAAGTGAAAGAAAGCTCTTCAAGCTGTGTCCTTGAAGGGAAAAAGCCAGCTCCCTTGAATGCGCACAGCACAAGAAACAAGACAGAAAAGGAAGGATCTGAAGTCCCAGTGGGTGATTATTTTTCCATTCATACTGTACACGGACACATAGCTGTGCCTGCCTCATTATAATGTTGGAAAACTTCTGGGGTTGACCTTGAAAACATACACAGCCAGTTACAACATGTAGCCTGCACCATTGAGTAACAAGCTACACTACACTGGCTTGGTAGGCTGGACACTACACTGAAGGATACTCTCCAATTTACGACTGATCAACTGATTGATACTGTGCTTTATGCAAGTTTATGGCAACTTCCAAATTTTTTGTTACCAAACAATCAGAACTGCAAGGGGGTAAATAGAAAATGTAAGTTCCCTTTCCTTCCTCATTGAAGTTTTGCTAAGTTTGATAAAACCAATGTCACCTAAACTGACCTTCAGGCAGGGCTTACAATGTATCTAAGAAAGGATTCCTAAATATCACCCTAGATGACCTTCAGCTTGGGTTCCAGTAACTATATAGGGCAACCACACAGTTTAGGGACCACTGCTAAACATGTGGCTGAAACGTGGGTCTTAAGGTGGCCATACATGGGTCGATAAAAGCTGCCGACAGACCGTGTCCGCAGCTTATAGGCCAGTGTATGGGGCCCCCCGACGGGCTTCACCGATCGAGATCTGGCCGAAAGTCGGTCAGATCTCGATCGTATGGGACAGAAAATCCTGTCGGATCGCGGCCGCATCTATTCGTTGATGCGGTCCCGCAATCCGACCGCCCGTTTGGGCATCGTTAGGATCCGATCGTTGGGCCCTAGGGCCCACGATCGGATCAGCCCGATATTGCCCACCTCAAGGTGGGCATATCGGAGGGAGATCCGCTCGTTTGGCGACATCGCCAAACGAGCGGATCTCTCCATGTATGGCCACCTTAAGTGACATTTGTTAATCTCCAATAAGAAGGAACCACATTCAACATCCATAAGCTTTTAGCCTATTGGCCCGCATTTATCGAATATTGTTCACATTATCAAACACAGAAGTCAACACTTACCTTCAAACAGTGAGTAGTTCATTAGAATGAATCAGTGTTCATCTCAGTAATGGCTATAAGGATTCAGCCGATATGAAATTATCCCAATATACACTATCTATTCGTATCAAGCTCTTCAACACCAGAATTCCAGGGAATGTTTGGTTTTACATATAGGGCGAATGGGACAAATATGTATTTGGACCTCACCAAGAGAGTCTACTACCTTTTATGTATGCTGTATTTTTGTTTAACTAAATTATAGGTTATAAGTTCTAGGCTGGTCCAATAAAAGTTTCCATACTATAGGGCTACCAGATAAATGATCAAAACGACCGCCAACTTCCAGCAGGATTTTCTAGAAGTGTTCCCGCATGCAAGACCAGCAACACCACTTAGTAAGTTGCTGGCTTTTTTTTTTGAGGAGGCGGAGTCAAAAAATAAAATAAATAATAAGGGTGTGGTGAATGGTTTTCCTTTGTTTCTAGCTTTCCTACATGGAATTTTCATAACCATTTAAGAGGTTTAACTTCACCCAATGTGGTTGCCAAGAACCATACTTGGAAACAAATTCCTACAGGGTAGGTTGAAAGAACGTCATTATTAGTTGATGAGCGGTGTTGCTGGAGTTCAAGCTGCATTATTAGCAGTCATTTTATAGATCAGGGATATCCTCAAGCGTCCATGAGTTCCCAAGCAACCTTTATCAAACTCTACTGTGAGATGAAGATAGCAAGGGGGAAATATGTCTCTGACATCCCAGATCTACCTCTGCTGATATATATATTGTTGCTGAGTCTGTTTTGCACATTCCAAAGTTGTAATTGCTGTGGTTGGAAAGGGTGTGCACTGGGACCACTTCATTGCTATTAAACTGCACACAAGAAATAAGCAGGGATTCACTGAATCCAGGATTCAGTTCGGGATTCGGCCTTTTTCAGCAGGATTCGGTTGAATCCTTCTGCCTGGCCGAACCAAATCCGAATTTGCATATGCAAATTAGGGGGGGATCACGTGACTTTTTGTCACAAAACAAGGAAGTAAAAAATGTTTTCCCCTTCCCACCACTAATTTGCATATGCACATTAGGATTCGGTTCGGTATTCAGCCGAATCTTTCACAAAGGATTCGGGGGTTCGGCCGAATCCAAAATAGTGGATTCGATGCATCCCTAGAAATAAGCAACTTTGGGAGCCTGGTTCCCCATGAAATTCCTGCAAGCAAACCTTTTTTACTTTCTGTCAATGCATCATAGGCACATTATAAGACCTCTCTCCATCTACACAACATGTCATCAAAGTCTTTTCAAGTATGGTCCTTCCCTTTTCATGCTTTATGCCTTTGGAACATGTTCCACTTGACATTGGACAAGCTCCCATCATCATTATTTCAAAAGAAGCATCTTATAAATGAAGGGAAACTTCTTTAGCAATGAGTTTGCATTATTCCCTGTCTTCCCAAATTCCCTTCATATGTAGAATGTAAGATCTATAGGAAAACAGTAATGCACTTAACTCCATTGACTCCTCTTGTTCCTTCCCACTAGGACTCAAATCAAACTTAAAGGAGAAGGAAAGTCTTCGTGCACTTGGGGGTGCCAAATGTTAGGCACCCCCAAGTGATTGTATTTACTTACCTGAAACCCCGGGCTCCTATCAGCAGAAAACTGCACCGGCCCAGGGTTATTCCAGTGAGCACCATGGAGTGATCCACTTCCGGCTTCTTCTTTCTTCAAATTTCCCGGGGGAGACGCAATCGCAGTTGAGAACAAAATAGACGACTTTTTGGGTAAAGTTTGGCTTTTCGTTCTACTGCGCATGCACAGCCGTGCGAAGAGAGAGGAAGACAGAAGAGGAAAGCTCCGTGGTGCTCACTGGAATAACCCCGGGCTGGTGTGGTTTTCTACTGATAGGAGCACCAGCCTGGGGTTTCAGGTAAACAAATACAATCACTTGGGGTGCCTAACATTTGGCATTCCCAGGAGCATAAAGAATTTCCTTCTCCTTTAACAAAGAATTAAAAAATGAAAAAAGATCTTTACTGAGAAGGTGACAGCAACAGTCTCCCTGCAAGTAAGTGAAGGACTTCCCTGACCCATCACCCATTTCTCTGTCTGTCAGTGGCCTGGAGGGTGGTTAGTAGCACCCCACTGGTACCCAGCTGTGAGTGAAATAGAATTGGAGTTGGATAGAATTTAGATTTTGGACAGGACACCCAGGTGCGCGACCTTTGATGACATTTATCTTTATACATCAGAATATATTTTTTTAATCGGTCAGGCATAAAACAACATATTACCGTATATGGCCACGAATGTTAAATTTAATTCCGAAAACCACGACTTGTGATTGGAAACAAAAGCACACTGGGTGCCGCAGTAAAATGACAGAAAATGTGTGGCTGATATAAAGTGACTGCTTGATAAAGAAGACCCCCGTGGCACTGCTGGGGTTAAAAACAACATTCTCCCCACCACAATGGACGCCGTTCATATGCTAAATAGTATATTAAATTCTAATCATCCCGTTACTTCTACATTTGACTGTATATGTAATTACCCTTTGTGAGGTCCAATTTACTTGATAAACATGTAAGAAGACTTGCTGCTTCTCCTGCATTGGATAAATGCTGTCTTTCCACAGCCTGGGGGCATAATTACCACAGAAAAGGGACTTATAAAAACACAGAGAAGCTCATTCACTTAGGGGGGGTGCCAGGGAGGAGAAGAAAAAAAATCCCTTTCTGACCTCTGAATAACCCAAGCAAGAGATTAGCCCATTTTCAAGCAACTATGAAGTCATACTGTTAGGCCAATTGCTTCTATTGACACTTTGCATAAGCACCTTAAACAGAGAGCTTAGAGGGGACCATCAGGCCATTTACTTCCTATTATTTTTATACCAGAGGATTAGAAGGGAATAAAAGAGCGTTGGTGGGTTCCAGCTAGTTCGAAAGGTCAAAAAGATTTGTGGGAATAAAAGGTGTGTGGCGCTTAAAACGAACTGTGCAAACGGAATAAATCCCAAGATGAATATTTCGAAGTCTTGGTGCAAACATGAAATTAGAATTAGTGAACGGTGCCAGCGTGCCAAGCTGCTGAATAGGAAGCCCTGCCATGCCAAATCAAAGAGATGGAACCTGTTCCTCTGGAAGGAACTAAGCTGCTCTTCTAATCTTTCTCCTGTATTTTCCTTTATATTTATAAATGGCCGAGGAACATTCCCACACTTTGTGACAGTCCCAGAAACTTTGGTTGCATCACATTGACTAAACGGATGGTTGGCTGACCGCAACAAGACATAATATCACAATCTAATGTGCCTACACCAGATGCCTTCATATAGTATAGTAGATCTACCACAAACCCTGAAAATGTAAATTTAGTTTTATGAAGGCATCTGGGGAACTATTTACCCACAATTGCAGATCTTTGTTTTAATCAGATGGAAAATCTAAAAATGCAATATTCACCTTTAAGGGGTAGGGGAGTGAGGAATTGAAGAGTGACTTAAACAAGTTCACATATTCTACCAAGATGTATTGAAATGAATTCCCCTACACTCCTGGCCCCCACACAACAACTGGATCTGATTCATCTGTAGTTAAGATGGATAAAGTTTATGTACATAGGGAGTTATTTATTGAACTCTAAATGCGAAAATCAAGAATTTTTTTTTTTTTTTTTTAATAAAATCGGACTTTAAAAAAATCACAATTTTTTCTGAATTTACCCCAAGGATGGAAAACCCCAAGGATGGAAAGGTCAGAATCAGAAAATCCAGCATCTCTGACCTGTCGAGGTTGCATATACATCAATGGGAGAAATTTTCGGGTTGAAAAATAGTGAAAATCGGATGAAAAAATCCAAAAAATCGTGAAAATCTGATTTTCTTCCCGCAAAGCAAATTTTCGGGAAAATGTAATAATAAATAAGCGTAAAAAACCGAGCGGATTTAATTGGAGTTTGTAGCAGAAAATATTGAGATAACTTCGGACTTTGATAAATAATGTCTGTGAACATTTTGCTATAATGAAAAAATGTCTGCGGCATGGCACCCGCGGCGCTTCGTTTTCCGAAGTCGCCCGAAGTTTCCTTGTGAGGCAACTTCGGAAAACTTATCTCATGGTTTATCATGTGAACATGTATGGGCAAGATTCAATTTGGGGAGAAACCACTTTTCTCCTAATTCAGTCCCAGTTTTTTCCCCATAGACCTCAATAGGGTTTTCATGTGATAAACAGTGAGATAAATGTTTCTCATTGAATTGCATATGGTTCTATGGGAAAATATGGGGATTGAATTAGAAGATAAGCTTTCCTCGTCAAACTAAGGGGGTTATTTATCAAAGTCCGAATTTATCTCAATATTTTCTGAAAAAAATCCCGACCAAATCTGCACGGGTTTTTTGAGCTTATGTATTAATATACTTACCAGAAAATTTTGTTTGCTGAAAAAAATCGTGAAAAATCAGATTTTCACGATTTTTTTCGGATCTTTAATCCGATTTTCACGATTTTTTTCGGATTTTTCACCCAGCACACATCAAAAAATCATTGGGACTTCTCCCATTGACTTATATGCAACCTCGACAGGTCTGAGATGCCGGATTTTCAGATTCGGACGTTTCAATCCTCTTGGTTTAATAAATTTCGAAAAATTTGTGTTTTTTTTTAAAAGTCTGATGTTATATATATATATATATATATATATATATATATATATATATATATATATTCATGATGAAAGCTGACGCACACTGGGATTTGTCAAGAATAAAACTTGTTTTATTGGATCGACGTTTCGGTCCACACACGGACCTTTATCAAGGTCCGTGTGTGGACCGAAACGTCGATCCAATAAAACAAGTGAATATCATGAATATATGGTTTTTTTCTGACTAGCACCTGGGTCTTCTGCCCCAGTAAGTGTGTGCCACAGCCCTTCTACATATATATATATATATATATATATATATATATATATATATATATATAAAAGTTTCGTAATTTTTGCATTCGGAGTTTAGTAAATAACCACCTAGCTTTTGCCCAAAATAACAGATGTAAGAAACCAACCCCAGATGAACAAAAACAGACAGTGAGCTTCAGAATAAAGAGAGGGTTTTAGGGGTTGGTATACTCACCCAGTCTAATAAGCACTCAAATAGAAACCTTAATTTTGCTCAGAATACATTTTTTGAATTTTGCTAAGAAACATAAATGAGCCAGAGAAAGCAGCACAATAGCACATTTCCGTACAAAGGCTTCATTACTGGTCACTTGTTGCAGCTACAAAGTAGTTGTTGTCCTCACATACCAAATGCTAGTCTGTGTTGCAGATAAAGGACCAAATTCAACTCGGTGAGAAAAAGGTTTATCACGTGAAAACTCACGGATGAGATTTCATTTGAGATGCCAATTCAGAAAAACGTATCTAACTGTTTATCGCATAAAAACTCTATTGAAGTCTATGGGAAAACCTGGAACTGAATTAGGAGAACATTTTTCTCTCCTCAAATTGAATCTCGTCCGTGAGTTTTCACGTGATAAACCATGAGATAACTTTTTCTCACTGAATTGAATCTGGCCCAAAGTCTAGTGATTTTACAGCGGCTGAATGTGTTTTCAAGTGAAAGTGCTTTTCAGTTTTAGCTGTGCCAGAGGGGAGTGCCTTTAGTAGACTTTGATGGATGGGATTTGGCTTCAATCAACATGTCTATGACATACTGCTGAGCATCAAATTAAGACAGAGACTGCATTTATTAAGCTACAATGGAAGACAGACTGCTGAATTCAGGGGCACTAACCTAAAAGCTGTTTTTGCTTAACTGTGCTTTTTTTGGGTAGGGGGGGCATATGCTAGACATAGTTTATGGTACCTCTTTAAGGTTATGAACAAATTTAGTTTTTTTTTATTGTTTATTGTGGGTTTTTAACATGTTTTCTGCTTTTTGACAGTCCCCCCAACTATATAAGGCCCTGCCTCCTTGCTGCACATTCTAGTTTATTACAGGTATCCATTATCCAGAAAGTTCCAAATTACGTAAAGGTCTTCTCCCATAGACTCCATTATAATCAAATAATCCACATTTTTAACAAAGTATTTCCTTTTTCTCTGTAATAATAAAACAGTAGCTTGTACTTGATCCCAACTACGATATAATTAATTCTTATTGGAAGCAAAACCAGACTATTGGGTTTATTTAAGGTTAACATGATTTTCTAGTAAACATAAGGTATGAAGATCCAAATTATGGAAAGATCTGTTATCCGGAAAACCCCAGGTCCCTAACATTCTGGATAACAGGCCCCATATTTGTATTAGAATATTACTGGAATTATGGGAACAAGACAGAAAATTATGACTCCAAATCTGCATGTTACAGTTTTATCATGGCTTGGGAAGCCATGCAGCTGATAATCATTTAAAATTTCCATTATTTCTTCATACATGTATAGGACCTATTATCCAGAATGTTCAGGGCCTGGGGTTTTCCAGATAAGGCATCTTTCTGTAATGTAGACACTCCATCCCGTAACTCTACTATAACATTGTTTAAACATGAAATCAACCCAATAGGCTGTTTTTGCTTCCAATAAGGAAAAATGATATCTTAGTTTGGATCAAGTACAAGGTACTGTTTTATTATTACAGAGAAAAAGGAAATTGTTTTTAAAAATTTGAAAAAAATTTGAATTATTTGAATTATTTGCATATGAGTCTATGGGAGATGGCCTTCCCGTAATTGTAACTTTTTGAATAATGGATTTCCAAACAACAGATCCAATACCTATATTCACATTAGACAAAAAAAACAAGTTATGTGTCCTGGTGATCCTTTCAGTGCATAACTGTATGGGGAATGAATGCCGAAAATAATATCTTGTATTATATGCATGCAAGGTGATGATTTATCAATATGACATTTAACTTTAACTTTTATCTTTCTTCGTAATATAAAAATGAGAAAAAATGTATAAAATTAACACAGAATTGGGAATTCCAATTTCTAGCCAATTTGTGTTTTTAATATAATGTCTCATTGACTTTTTTTCAACTCAGGACCAGATTTTATTTAAATGAACCCCCCTTTCATCGGTAAGGATTTAGAGATCCCCTGCTGTGAATCCTGAGCTAAGCCTAATTGGTAAATTCTTTGGAAACTTGGATAATACCCTCTGATCTCTGCTGATAAAAAAAAAAAAAACCCTTCTGAGAGGATGACCTAAATGATGGCTGACAATGTAGGCCCCTGAATTAGGATTTATTAGACTGAAACATAAACTACGGTCAAAAAGCCTCTTATCCTCAGATTTCATGTCCCCGGATTAAAAATTAAAGGATGAATTTGTTGTGCTAATACGTCTTACAATGCAATTGAAATAAGAACCTGCTTTAATATTGGCTTGGCAGCAAGTGGTGTCAGCCACACCTGCAGGGAGAGAGGATTCATGGTACTGCACATTGAGGACTGACTGTCAATTGCTGGCTGGTGACTAGCAAGATTTAACTGTCATGTAACTGTTGTTAGAACAAGGAACAATTTTTATCTTTACACACACATATCTATATATTTATTTATACATGATTGATACACCATGATAGGCTGCTGCTGACCCCACCCCTCTTAGGCTGATAGTGTCACTTTACCCCATCCTCACTTTGCTCCATGTTGAAGAGGTCTATTCTGGGACTTTAAAGGAGAAACAAACCCTTAATAAAAAAACCCTACCGCCCTACCCTACATAGACCCCCCTCCCTCCCAGCCTAGCTGCCCCCGGACAAATGCCCCTAACTCTTTACTTACCCCTCCGTGCAGATTCTGTCCAGAGTTTATGGACGAAATCTTCAGCCGCTTTGGTATTCTTCAGAATGAGAACGGAGAAGCGGGGAATGCGCAGTTGGAGCAATTTTCTGTTTCGCGACAACTACACATGTGCCGAAACTCACGAAAATTGCCAAAGCGATGGTCTCATTCTGAAGATTACCGAAGCAGCGGAAGATGGCGCCCGTGGTGCACAGAGGAGTAAGTAAAGAGTTGGGGGCATTTTCCTGAGGGGAGGGGGTCTATGCAGGGTAGTGTTTTTTTTATTGAGGTTTGTTTCTACTTTAAGTATTAATAGAGTCAGTTATTTTGAAAGACATTTAGCCGTACACAGTAGACAAAGTGAGTGCCCACCAAAGCAAATGAACTAACTATCAAAATCAGAGTCAGACTCTTGCATGAAGAGAGACACAATAACGGGGCATGATTTGCAATTGATTATACTGTATGAAGAAGGTTCCTTATTTCCATGAGATGAAGCTGATATTAAATTAAAATTTTGGTGATAGGCAACGGTCCTGGAAGGTGATAGTGGTAATCACCTTCAGATTTCCTATCACATTAGCAGTATACCTTGAGCAGAAAGGCAAGGGCTATAGATACAGATAGGGTGAACATTTTATAGACATATAACTGCACTGAGTATGTGTGAATGTGATAGGGCAGGGGCCCCCTAGCCGCTGGGACATGGCCCACTACCAGGCCACAGACATACTTGAACTAGGCCGCTGAGCAAAGTCCAAATTTGAAGCGGTGTGCCTGAATTTGACGTGGCACGCGTGATTCGACGCTGGCGCGACTGAATTTGACACTGGTGTGCCCGAAATTGACGTGGCACGAGCAGTTGACATCCGCCTGTTACTAATTAGGGTTTTACACCAGTCCCTGGGGCAAAAAAGATTGGGGTGGACTTGGAGTGCAGGTTCTACTCAGGCAGGGACTGATACGGATAAAGAACAATCTCTGTAGGTTGGAAGCTGCATTTGACATATAAAATACACCACGTTGGCAATTCCCCCGACCCTATTGAAGCAGCAACAGCTCCTCCGGAAGTGAAAATAAAAGGAATTGTTTTGCGCTAAGCTCCACAGTGTGACACAGGAACTGGAAAGATTGTTCTGGCTGACGAGTTTTCCCATGTCCGTATCAGTTTAAGCTTTTGTATTTCTGGCAAACTAATAACAATGTTCCCATTAGGAAATAGCTCTGGAAGTCACACATAGCAGCCATCGCTGGGATAACCCCCTTGGGCAGTCAGAATGATACAAAACCCATTGACTGATTGATTGATTGAAACCACTGCCGTACAGGTGTCCATTACCACAGAGCTGAAATAGATCCCACGTCCTCGTTCAGTGAGTCCTTGGGATTGTAGGGTCACAAATGGCATCTTAATGGAATAATCCTGACTTCAATCGGAGTCAAAGCTGTGGCCCACTAATGATGTTGTTGTCAATACAGATCACTCCTGTCTCCTCCACCAAATGTTGGACTAAGATGGGCTTGTTAATCCTCTGTTTCCACATTAAAATCCTAAATACTTAGTCTAACATTCGCACAATAAATTTAGAAGAACGACAGAAGAATGATGGCATCTGGTGGTGCTTCAGCTTAAATAAAACTCCCAGCATCTTCTGCAACTAAAGGTGTTCTTACCTTAACTGTATATTTTATATAATCCTTGTATGAATAAATATATACCTCAATCCATAAATGCCCATTTTCTTTCTTAATGTTGGGAATGTTTGCTTCTACAATATTTATTCCAAATTTGGTGCATGAAGCAGATGGATCAAGCCCAGAGGCTGCAAAGAACTGACAAAGGAGCTGAACCAAAACATTACCCTACCAGTAGGCACCAACCGCAGCTTAAAGCAGAAACAGAAGGTAGCAGCATACAAAGAAGAGGTATCAGGCACCACCAAAATCAAAGTTAAAAATATATTTAGTGTAGATTTATTAAAAAAGGAACCATATCTCCATTGGCCCTAAGCGTTTCATGTCCTCCTAAGCACTCAATCATGGTTAAGTGCCTTGGAGGGCACGAAACGTGTAGGGCTCCTTTCATAAATATATTTTTTTTTGGTGTAGGGTTGCCACCTGGCCAGTGTTTTACCAGCCTGGCCGGTAAAAATTATGGTTTATCCAAATGTTATTAATAGGGAAAAAAGATAAATATATATTCCGGTATTTCTTTTATAGAAAAGGTGGCAACCCTATTTCGGTGGCCCTTGTAGAATATTTCTGAGTGTCCGATACCCCTTCTTTGTATACTGCTGGTTTATCCGCTCCCTAAGCTGAGGGTCTGGGGCTGATGCACCTGGACCACCTGTTCTACGTGGTCAATGATCAACATACTTTATGTCCTGTGCCCCTTTCTCTGTTTTGGTGGTTTAACACAAACAGAAGTTGCCAAAAACACCAGTGTGGAGGTAAGACACTAACATTTCTACAACTGGGAATCTGCACTGCTGTATGTGTATGGCTGCAAGTGTAAGCCTATTGCACAAAGCACATTGTTTGGACTTACAAAATGCCCTGTGTGCTACGGGCCTGAGGATGGGTAATCATACAGGATTGTTAGGGAAAACTATCAGCCACTGTTCTTCTTGAGCATTATGATGGACGTTACAACGAGACAGAGAACTTGATAGCAATGCATCAAGCTAGAGCTCACACGGTCCTTGTTCTGGACAGGTGACCTCCTATGATGGCCCAAAACCACTGAAAACACTAGCCTGGGGGTGACAGCTGTCACTATATCCAGTAGTGAGCAGCCTGCCAATTCGAAGCATTGGAGCGTGTTCCGTTAAAGGGATTTAATAGGCATTAATGGACTTTTGCAACACCTCCATACAATCAAATAGAGCAATCCGTCTGAACAATCAAATAGAGCAAGTCCTTGCATTAATATATGTGCCCTAAATTCTCATTTAAGATCCCTTTGTTGCAGAGAGAGCAAAAAAGCCTTAAACCTTGAAGTTACTGGTGACCAGAGAGTACATCAGTTATCTTACATTTATCACACATTCCTCCTTTTCCCTTTGTCACTCAATGTATCAGTTTACAAGCGGCATATGCTCCGTGTGATTTAATACAGCCCTTGAGCATCACTTCCATTTATTTCAGAGAGGGAGGACTTTACAGCTTTACAATGGAGAACCATACCAAGCATAAGTAATCAGCTATATGGTAATATCTACCCCTGGCTACTTTGAATGTATCATCTCATTGTGCATACAGTATTCTGGAAACCCTTTGCACGCCACTGTTGTTCCTGGCAGGGAGTAGAAGTAGAAAGGCAAACGCAGGCTCTATGAAATGTAAGGCACACGTAAAACAGGTATGGGATCCATTATCTGTAAACTCGTTATCAAGAAAGCTGCGAATTCCAGGAAGGCCATCTCTAATAGACTCCATTTTATTCAAATAATTCAGATTTACTGAATTACTTAATTTTTCCCTTTAATAAGAAGCGAGTACCTACTACTTAATCCAAACTATGCTATAATGAATCCTTATTGGAGGTAAAACAATCATTCATTTAATTAAATAATATTTTAGTAGACTTAGGGGGGTTATCAAAATCTGATTTTTTTAAGTAAAAAAAGTCAGACCAAACTAGAATCCATGATTTGACCTTATTTATCATCGAAAAAATCAGTTTTTTTGCGGGGAAAAAAAGTCCAACACAAAGGTGTTATGGATAAACACAGCACATAAAGAACATGGGGTTGGATTTGAATACCCCATTCAAAGACTACCTCTGGGAGCACCTGGATAACACTTGAACTGGGAACTGGCACTTATATGTGTAACATACTGTAACCTACAGAACTTTAATTCCCCTCTGAATTGTGTGTGTGTCAGTTACCCTCCCATTTAGACTGCAAGCCCTATGGGCAACCATCCCAACATTTTGGAAATAAGAAAAGGGACAAAAAAGTTGCCAAAAATTTGTTTGACCATGGACATTTTTGTGGCCACACCCCCTAATTACCATGATCATTTTACAAAATTTGCCAGGTTATGAAAGTTTGAACGTATTTCTGTGTTTTTTTTCAGTTATTACAGCTTTGCTAATGAAGGTGAACTGCCCTTTAAGCTGTGAGTCTAACTTCTCCCAAGTTATCTTATATTGCTACAATTACTTAATTGCTTATCTCGAAATTGTTACAAAAGTATCTTATCTTCAGCTGTGGCTGTTCTGGGCTCTCTACCAAAAGCCAATTAAGTTAGAAACATTGTTTCTTTTTCTGGCTGTTCGGTGCAGAGAAAAACGTGACTTTCCAGTACAAACGAGGGGCAGCGGGTTGATTTGTCAAAAGAGGGACTGTCCCTCTAAAAACGGGACAGTTGGGAAGTATGCCTACGGGGGCAGGGTCCTCCATCCTTTTGTCTCCTTGACACTGAGAACTTAATCTGTAATTATATTTTATATTTATGTGAATTGTATTTCTTTTTTCATAACTTAAAGTAGAGAAACCGTACATTTTATTGTATGCTCGTTAGGACAAAATGGGTCTACAAATATCATTATTCCTTGAGTTTGTTAATCAACATCAATCACTTTTAACAAGGTTTCTTTATATCTGTATAACACAATAAAATTTGAAAATAGACAGTTGGGGTAGGAGACAGAATAGAAAGAAACATGGGAAGGGGAAAGGAGGGGGGAGAGAGAGCTTCTTTATCATTTGCGACAGTTAGGAGGTAGCTTCCATTGATGCAGATATATGTGTTGGGGAGAGAGAAGGAGGAGGGGACGAGTCTCTTTTTTGCCTTCTTGCACTTGAGGTACTAGCCAAGTTCTCCTCTGAGAGAGTTTTCTGCCCACCATTTAGTACATCTGAAGGGGGCTAGTAATTTTTGTTGTTTTCGTCCTTCCAATGTGTCTAGGTATTTGCTCCAAATATCAAAGAAAAGTGAGCCTTTGAGTTCCTTGTCTTGTAACACGTTGGAGTTGCATCGTGTACAGTAATTTGCGTTCCCATAGTTGTTTTGGAGGTGGTTGCGCGTTAGTCCAATATTCCAAGATGGTCTTAACTGTGGTTAGTACCATTATATCTGCGACTCTGATGTTACCTTTGATGGTGTTGTCAGTGGGTGTGGGATATAATCCCAATAGGTGAATTGTATTTCTAATAATGCACTTATTGTTACTTATTATCGCAATGACCCCTTGTTTGTTACTACAACTTTATTGTTTTGCTGCACAGTGCTTTGTCCTCAAGGAGCGCTATACAAATAATATATATATACACACATACATAAAGGTCATGTTTATGTCCCCTGCTCACTAGGGTTTTACGATGAGACACTACAACAAGAGGTCTGAATAAAGGATAGTAGAATCATAAAAACAGAGTGCTACAATGATAGAAGCATAACATCCTCACAGATAAGCATGCGGTGAGTCCTTTTTGTTTCCATACTGGCCTTTGTTTGTGACCCCTAGAAATGTGGTTTTGCTTAATTAAAGCAAAATGCAAATAATGATTAGGTTGGTATTTCCCAGGGTTCTTCACTGGATGCAGTTCAATAATTTTCAAGGAGATTTTTTGGCACTAATGCTTTGGCACTCAATTCATTTTCAGAGGAATGGGCAATTGATATCCAAGTATGGCATCTAATATCTAGAAACCTCTTACCCTGAATTTCTATTTAAACAAATACTTCTTCATTTATTACAGTTTTTTTTCAAAAATTGTTCACACATAAATCTAAATGATAGTACAGACCTTTGAAGGCAATCCCGCTTTAAAAAAAGAAAAGTCGCCAGCGTTTTTTTTACAATTGTAATGCATTTCCGGCAGACAGGATATGATGTCACTGACAAAAGTTTGAGGAAGAGGTGGCTTTGTTTTATCAGTTCGCCTGGTCTGAGGTGGTGAAGTAAACTCTGGTGAAAGAGGTAACATTCAGTAAAATTCGCATCTTAGTCAATTTGTGGCGTAACAACCTGGCGATAGGGTTTGCGAACGAACGCTAGCAACAACACTGGCGATGTCTCTGTGGATGAGATTTCTGGCAACAGCCACTTCGCCCTTTAGCAAATCTTTTCTTTTTTTCAAATTTATTATCAGGTCATTTATACCATTATAGCACTGTGGGATCTATTTTATACAAAAAACGTAAATGTATAAAAAAATTATTTCCTTTTTTTCTGTAATAATAAAA
This sequence comes from Xenopus petersii, assembly GCA_038501925.1. Taxonomy (NCBI): domain Eukaryota; kingdom Metazoa; phylum Chordata; class Amphibia; order Anura; family Pipidae; genus Xenopus; species Xenopus petersii. The sequence continues at coordinate 121,918,076 of CM076684.1, read as the reverse complement.
CAGTACCTTGTACTCCATTGTTACTAAGTTTAATCAACCCATACTGGTGGCAAAACAATCCTATTGGGTTTATTTAAATTTTAAGCATTTTTTTTAATAGTCTTAAGGTATGGAGATTCATAAATAATCTGGAATGCTCCACATTCTGATCATTGTGGATAATATGCAGGTATGGGATCCATTATCTGGAAACCCGTTATAAAGAAAGCTCAGAATAACGGAAAGGCTCTCTACTATAGACCCCATTTTATCCAAATAAAATTTTTTTTTCTTTTTCTCTGTATAGTAAAATAGTACCTTGTAGTGATGGGTGAATAAATTCATGAAACTGTGGCGAAAATTCGGCAGCGTCAAAAATATTTGGAAGCTCGTCGGAATAGTTGCTCGCATTCTAAACTGTCGCGCATCAACATTATTCGACGCCCATTGACTTTAATGCGGGCGTCAAAATTGACGCGAATTGATGCAGGCGTTGAAATTTGCTTTTTGCAAATTTGTTACTGTTTTGCAAATTTCGTAGCGAAATTCGCAAATTTTTCAGGCGAAGCCAAATGGGACAAATTCACCCATCTCTGGTACCTTGTACTTGATCAGAACTTATATATAATGAATCCTTATTGAAGGCCTATTGGGTTTATTTAATTTTTATACACTTTTCTAGTAGACTGAAGGTATGAAGATCCAAATTACAGAAAGATCTGTTATCTGGAAAACCCCAGTTGGATACCATACTGGATTGGCCAGTGTTTGACCACCATAACATATACAAAATACATTTAAAACTAAAATATATAATTATTAATATATATATATATATATATATATATATATATATATATATATATATATATATATATATATATATATAATACACAAAAGCCATGAATATCCTGTAAATTATATCCTTATAAACGGTGAGTAGTGATGTCATCAGTTATAAACGGTGAGTAGTGATGTAATTTCTATCACATGACTCACTAAAATTTGTGTATTATAATAAATAAAGTACCCCCAGTTGTAAAATATGAGGATATTATAAGTTACCTCGGAGTTCCATGACCTGTATAAAAACACTCGGCCTTCGGCCTCGTGTTTTTATATGGTCATGAAACTCCTCGGTAACTTATAATATCCCTATATTTTACAAAAGGGGGTACTTTATTCACTATATATATATATATATCAGCAACCCTGCACACTTATAATATAAATATTATTCTGTTCCAGAAATATTTGTTTAATCCTTAGGTAACATTTCAAACAAAGTTTCACATTTTACGCTGACTTGTAAAGTTACAGGAAAGGTGTTAGGAAACTCCACTAATTGGAAAGGGAATCTAGGTCAAACACCGAGCAGCTTACATTCCTTACAGCTCGAGTCAGACACCGAGCAGCTTACATTCTTTGCAACTAGGAGTCAAGACCAGAAGACTCCCGAGAGATCAATTACAGTTTCTTAAATGTGTTAAGAATTGTACATTGACCTTAACACTAAAACACGTGAAAGAGATCTTAGAACAAATACTTATTTTCCGACTTAAACAGCTGGAAATGTGAATAGAGGTACCCCCCCACCCTTAAATAAAAGGCAAGAAATAAAATAAAAATATTATTTTAAAACATGATACACTTCCAATCTTTTTCTTTTGTTTTTTTTTTTTTAATTTTTTATGACACAATGTATTTTGAAAAGTTTTATCATGAATATGAATGTGCCAGAAACACCTACCAGGAAACTGTAAAGCGAACTAAAAAGTAAGCATGAACACTGAATTATAAAAAGTCACCAGATTTCTATGTTGTTGTTAATATAAAAAAAATAAAAACCAAAAATATCCTACAACTTAAACTTGTCTTTTGATTGTAAGCTTTGCGGTTCTGGAGGATAAATCCTGCCCTTTAACAATGCCATTAGTAACCTCTTTATACATCTGATTTGAGAGCTTTATACATAAAAGTGTAAGAATGACTGATTTCATAAAAATACTAACATAGAAATTTAGGGTAAAATGTACTATAATTTAAACAGAGGAATCACAAAGTTTACATTTTTCCCCAGTTAAATCACACTTTCCTGACTGTCATAGATACTGTCCTCATACACGATAACAGAAATATAATAAAAACAATTCATTTCATCTACGAAATAGTGATCAATGTCAGAATTCATAAAGATGTAAATATTTAAGGAAAATATAGTGAAATATTTAGGGTATATTTAGTATAATTCGAACGGAGAAGTCCTGAATGATTCCCAGAAGTTTCACATTTTCAACAATTAAAAAACTTTCCTGATTGTAAAAAATGTCCTCATATGTAATAAATTCACTTAAAAATATTATTTAGCAAAGAATTGAATCTAACCTAGAAAATAGTGATTTAACTATAGATCTTAAACAATCTGTATATTTTTTTTATCCCACTGGTGCTCGTGTTGAAATTAATCATTCGTATTTTTAATAAAAGAAAACAAAGAAATATCATACTACCGGCTGAAATCACATGACATGAATAAGCCCATAAGTAAAGTAAATAGGCCACATAAAGATATATACAAGAAAAAACATTACTCTTTTAGGGTCAGGGCACACGCTCAGATTCGGGGAGATTAATCGCCCAGCGACAAATCTCCTCTTCAAAAGGAAATCTGCCTACCACTGGCTAGAATGTAAATTCGCCGGCGGGATGGCACTCAGAGCGATTCGTTTTCTGAAGTCGCCCTGTTTCCAAATTTGGGCGACTTCGGAAAACGTGGGGGCAGATTTATCAAGGGTCGAAATTCGAGGGTTAAAAAACCCTCAAAGTTAAATCCTTCGAATTCGAAGGATTTTAGCGCAAAAGGTTCGAACGATTGAATAAAAATCTTAAAAAAATTAAGCGATCGATCAAATGATTTTTATTCGATCAAAAAAAACTTAGAAAAGTGCTCTGGAAGGTCCTCATAGGCTAACATTGCACTTCGGTAGCTTTAATGTGATGAAGTCAAAGTTTTTTTTAAAGAGACAGTACTTCGATTATCGAACGATTTTTACTTCGAATCATTCGAATCTGACCAATTCGATGGTCGAACTACCCAAAAAAATACTTTGAAATTCGAATATTTTTTTATTCGAACTATTCACTGGAGCTTATTAAATCTGCCCCTAAGTGTACCGATTGCCATCCCGTCGACGATTTTCATTCTATCCGGCGGGAGGCAGTTTTGGGAGATTAGTCCCCCTGAAGAAGAGGAGATTTGTCGCGGGGTGACTAATCCCGCTGAAACTAAGTGTATGCCATGACCCTTAATATTACAGTAAATCAAATAAATTGTGTAACATGTGTGCATTTTTGTTTAATGCCCAAAGGTTCCCAGATTCATGCAAATACTCAGAGGGGTGAGAATGAATTTGCCCAAATGATTATTCTATTACTGGAAAGCGTCAAACTTTCCATGGGGAATCCCGTTTATCAAAGGTTGAATTTTGAATTCATGTGATATTTTTTTTTTTTTCTCTCTAATAAATTCGAATATACTCAAAATTCGATTGGGAGGTTATTTAAGAAAAAAATCCCTTGTATCAGACTCCACCTGTCATCTAAAACTCAAACTAATATTAACGACCTCGAAAACTTGCATCAAATTTGACTAAACTCAAATGAGTCAATGGACCTCTCTCATTGACTTATAGATGAACTAGGCAGGTTTTAGGTGGCGAATAGTCAAATTCGAATGATTCCCAGGGTAAAGTTTTGACAAATCTTGAATTTCGAATCGAGTTTGGATTATTACCAATTTCCTTCTTTTTCTGACGCATTCCAGCTTTCAAATAGGGCTCACTGACCCCATCTAAAAAAGAAAACGCTCTGTAAGGCTACAAATGTATTGTTATTGTGGTTTAAGGTCAAAAGCAAAGGGCCAGTCAACCCAGTCCTAAAAGCACCTTTGCTTATATAGGAGAAATTAGGAAAGTAGAGAGATGGAAGTTGTAATAAAATGGGAAAAAAAAGGAAGCATTTATCAGATTATATCCCCTTTAATCCTGGTCATTGTTCTAGTGCAGGATGGAAACAGGGAGAGGTTGTTGAAATAACTGGCTTCCATTAAGCAGCTTGTGATTGCCAAGGAGATCCAGCCTTCCCCAGCCACAGGTCAGCTTCTCTTTAAAATAAAGGGCAATCCTGCTGTCTCTACTTCAAACCTCAGTCTCTGTGCAAGTCCCAGGTCTCCTGCTTTAGAGCTTTGATATGGTCTATACTCTCCCTTGTATCAGACTCCACCTGTCATCAACTCCTCCAGACAGGGCAACTCACTCCAGGGGTTTGACCTAGGGGCGCTGTCCGGGTGGGCAGGTAAACCTTCTACAACTGCACCCACTTCCTAATCTTTCATAAGCCAGACTGCCTGCAACAGTATCAAATTTGAGCCAAAAAACAGAAGCTTGACCTTTTGAAGGAATTTTGGGGGAAAAAAAAGTCTCAGTTACAATTTACCAAATAGTTGGGGGTTGGAAAAGCTGTCACTCAACGCATTAATATGAGTGAAATGCAAAAAAACAAACAAAATCAGTAAGCAGATGAAATATAGCAGTAACACAAAGACTGTGGTTTATACTGAGACAATTTCCTAGTAAACAAATATAAAAGATATCATTCAGCAAACACTTCAAATATCCAGCATACTGAACTGAACTCCGGAACCATGTTAATGAGGACAACTGCGTAGTTCAATAAAATCATTATGGGATTTGGGAATTTGCAGGCTGAATTTTATAGAAAACCATAGCATGGAAGGATACTAAATAGGTACTGCATTTGCTCACACATAATGTGGTTTGGGAACATTTTAGTTACCTCATTTGAACCAAAGTAGGCTCGCCTTGGATTGTGCAATGAATGAATGATATTTTCTTACGCTAACTGTACAGGGGAAGATCTGCTTGTTTTAAAAAAAAGCAGATCATGCCACCCATATGGAAAATCTTAAAATGGATATCTGATCAATTGGCCCCAAGTCAACAATTGGATGATACAGAAGCCAGGCATGCTCACCAGAGCCAGACAAGAGAGAAATGGTGGCCAAGACAAGGGCCTTCAACAATCCCCCTATAGAAAACTTGATCTCCACCACAGTACTCCCTTCCCTTCCATACTCAACAACTCCAATCCAGAGCTAGGGGCACAACATGGTCATAGAAAGCAGGCCTAGAACTAGGGGTAGGCAGAAAAGGCACCTGCCTCGGATGCAACAGTAGGGGGGCACAGGGCACACATCTTATGCCTTGCCCACCCATAGTCCAGACCTAGGTGACAAAAAAATGAGTGTCTGTTGCCCTCATCACTTGCCCACTCCGAACCCACACTCATAACAACTTGTACACAAGCTCATTAGGATGGCTTCCTATGGTGCCCACTGTTGAGAAAAGACCAAAGAGGCATGTGTTTAAGACCATGGCACTCAACCTACAGTTGCTTCCTAGGCACAAACCTTGTCTGCCTACCTCTAGTTACAGCCCTGTTGCTTGCTGAAAAATACATTACTGAACCCGTCACGATTTAACAGCCACCCTAGTTTATTGATCAGATATCAGTTGATTAGCCATTTCCTTTGGCTCCATGCACAGGGTCAACAAAATATAAAACACATTTCCTTACAAACAGTCCTTCTAGCATTATATATAACACCCAAAAGGAGTTCCTTGCACCCATCCCATCACTCTGCACATTTCTCATTCACATCAATGGATGTTGAAAACCATGAGGCCTGTTTAATAACACTCCATAAATCATTTTCTGCGTTAATGCTGATTTTCACTGATGCAGAAGAGCATGTGTTAAATTTAAAACAAAGCTTATTCTTTTATTGCCACTTTCTAAATTTATGGGGTGTTAAGGTGGCCATGCACGGGCAGATTAAAGGAAACATATAGGATAAATGAAAAAAAAAGCCTAATTTTGTAGGCAATTATGAGTAGTATATTGTGTTGCTTTTACATGGTGCTAAAAATTAATATTTACTTTAAAAATAGCCCCTTTATTGGAGCTCCAATATGAGGGGTGGCCGTGTCCTAACAGTCCCTGCAAGAAGCACAGTAGGAGGGGGACAGCCAATCACAGCCCTGCAGTCACACAAGCACAGACAGGCTTCAGTTCCCTATCAGGTCCTGCTAACTGCTGATTGGTTCCTGTCCTACAGTGCAGTGAGCTGAGAGCCGCCAGCTCCCCTGCACAGCCTGGGAATTCAGGGAGCAGGAAGTGGAAGAGAACAGAGGGATTAATAGGGTGTTTGCAGAAATATTCAATAAATCAGCCTGAAACACTTCTTTTTTAAGCACAATTCTTCTATATCTAAATGAGTATAAAGCACAGGTGCATTCTTATTTTTTACACAAAATGTTTCCTTTAAAGCTGCGATATCGGTCCTTTAGATATTTAGATAGATATTGCCCGTGTATGGGGGCTTCCGACTGGTCTTCTCGATCGACATCTGGCCACGATATTGATCGTGAAAGGTTTAACTTTTCAGGCGAACCTGTTGAAGCCCATCGCTCCCCATTGTAATCCGATTGTTCAGTCCTAGGACCAAAAGTTCGGATTAACCCAATAAAGCCCTGCCGTTGGTGGGCATATGGGGGAAAGATAGTGTATGGCCAGCTTTAGATCCTGAACTTTAAAGGGATCCTGTCATCGGAAAACATGTTTTTTTCAAAACGCATCACTTAATAGTGCTACTCCAGCAGAATTCTGCACTGAAATCCATTTCTCAATAGAGCAAACAGATTTTTTTATATTCAATTTTGAAATCTGACATGGGGCTAGACATTTTGTCAATTTTCCAGCTGCCCCTTGTCATGTGACTTGTGCCTGCACTTTAGGAGAGAAATGCTTTCTGGCAGGCTGCTGTTTTTCCTTCTCAATGTAACTGAATGTGTCTCAGTGGGACATGGGTTTTTACTATTGAGTGTTGTTCTTAGATCTACCAGGCAGCTGTTATCTTGTGTTAGGGAGCTGCTGTCTGGTTACCTTCCCATTGTTCTTTTGTTTGGCTGCTGGAGGGGGAAAGGGAGGGGGGGTGATATCACTCCAAGTTGCAGTACAGCAGTAAAGAGTGACTGAAGTTTATCAGAGCACAAGTCACATGACTTGGGGCAGTTGGGAAATTGACAAAATGTCTAGCCCCATGTCAGATTTCAAAATTGAATATAAAAAAATCTGTTTGCTCTTTTGAGAAATGGATTTCAGTGCAGAATTCTACAGAGCAGCACTATTAACTGATGCATTTTGACAGCATCCCTTTAATTCAACTGCTCAGAGCAGTTGATTTAGTTCCGACGAATTCACAGTCCATCAATTCATTAAACACTTTCCTGACAGTCAGGAAAAATTGCTAAAAACTGATGAGACTCTTTCAGGAATCCCTGCTCTGAATTTAAATTGACATCTTTTAAATGAAATTATTTTCATACAATCACATGCATTTTCTAATGTCCCCTTTAAGGGTGTCCTTGGTCTATATAGCAAATATACATGACTATGAGTGATGATTTCATCTCTCCAGAATATAAAATGAAGACGAATGACAAAAGAGAAATAATCACTTCTAAGCCGGAACGATATTCATTACATGCCGCTGTACATTATATAAACATCCTTAAAACAAATCCTGATCAACCAGCAATGTCCAGGAAAAGCCGTGGTTTAAACTGTGTATGTTACAGCCGTTTGCCCATTTGGTTTCCTTATACATTTCATACTATATTTTAAAAGAAATTATCACATCAAAAAAACAGTCTGCCCTTAAAAAAAAAAAAAAAGCAGCCGTCAAGAACATGTCAGAGCCCAAACCCAGCTTCTGCCCTAGGGCAACAACACTATTTATTTTTTAAAGAGGTTTGAGGTTGCCGCTTGTACAGACACCATGTCGGCGTCCCAAAAACATATGCAGCCTCACGCTTTTCTGTGGGGTTTTCATTAACATACTCCACCGCAATCACACCCCACACACCTCAATGTACAAATGTGTAGAAATGTGTGACAGCGAAAAAACCCTCCAGTCTCCTACACAAATAAATATGAATATTCCCCCAAGACAGAAATGGTGTTTACCTAACTGTCTAGTGTTGGCTTGATCAGTTGTAATAATTTCAAAATAGACTTAAAGTATTAGTAGAGGGAATATTGATATAGCGATTGACACGGCTTCTAAACTATTGGATCCTGGCTTGATTCTTGCGTGGCTACTGAGGAATGGAGCCAGATTGCATTACCTTGCGGGGTCTAAACACCAGATTAAATCACTGATCCTCTCTTAATGAAAACATCTCTATATAAAACTCTAAATACATGGAATCACACTGGTGAAATGTATATTTAACACTGAAATGCATTTTACAAAAATGTTTTAACTTTAAGGGGCAGATTTATTAAAAAATTTGAATTCAAATTATAATTTTCAATTTTTTTTAAGGGTCAAAGCTCTCAATTTTGAATTGTAATTTATCCAAACTTGATTAAAGTTTTAATTTGAATTCAAATTCGAATTTCGACATTTATCACACTCTGGCCCTTTAAAAAATTTGAATTCGACTATTTGCCACCTAAAACCTGCCTAGTTCATGTATAAGTCAATGGGAGAGGTCCAGGGACCAATTTGGACATGTTAGTAGCCTTCCTGACATTCCAGTTTTTTCTCGGAGAAAAAACTCGAATCGTGTTTCGAATCGGTAAAATAAGTGCGAGTTTCAGATATTCGATTTTTTATTAAATAACCCCCAATCTAATTTCAAGTATATTCAAATTTGATAGAGTTTTAAAAAAAACTCATATGAATTCGAAATTCGACCTTTAATAAATGTGCCTCTAAATAATTATAATAAAAAATAAATTCCCTTTTAGGACAAGGAGCATGACATGGGGGGGGTTCACATCAAAAAGTGAAGTTAGAGATTGCCACAGTCCTCTAGAGTGAAATTCCACCACTCTCCATTCATTTCTATGGGATTTTGAATGGCGTATTTATCAAAGGATGAACCTTCACTTTCACCCTTTGATTAATACTCTTTTAAAAATCTCATAGAAATTAGAGAGTGGCAGAATTTCACTCTAGAGGACTGTGGCGATCTCTATCTTCACTTTTTGATAAATATACCCCGGGGATACTTGCTTACCGTATGTAGTAATTAATTAAGGACCATAGGATAATTTCCTCTTTTTTTTGAGAGGGAGGTATTTTTCAGGAACCATTTGACCAGAAAAATGCAGATTTGTACAAATCTGTATAATATATATCATATGGTCAATGTATTCTCTCTAATACATAAGGAATGCACTGAATATAGAATATTTGGGGGCAGATTTACTAACTGGCAAAAAGTGTCCACTTCGCACCCAGTGCAACACTTCGCCAGGCAAAAATTCATTCGGACTATGCTAATTCAGTAAAATGCGGAGTTTCATTGTGGGCGCCAAACGCTGGTGACTTTTGGCTAGCGGTACTTCGGCAATGCGAGCATTTGATAGTGAAGATGCGTTCATTTCTGCCTAGGGAAACTTCGCTAGGGATCTACTAATTCGTTATTCAGGTTTTTAAACATGGGGAGGGTTATTTACTAAAATCTGAATTTAACAAATTTTTTAAAACCACAAGAAATCTCTAATACCCAATTTGACCTTATTTATTATTAAAAAAATCTTGATGTAATCGGTTCGGGTAAAAACTTGAACGAAAACCCGAATCGTTTTTTTTTTGGCGTTTTTACCCGAATCGCTCAATTTTCGGCATAATTCCAGCGCAGACCACAAAAACTTCAAAATAGGATAGGGACCTCTGCCATTAACGCATACACAACCTTAGCAGGTCTGAGATGGCTGATTTCCGGATTTTGTTTTTTTTGCTGCATCAGGCTTTAATAAATCTTAAAAAATAACCCTAAAAAATTTGAGTTTTTCCCCAAAAAGCCTGACCGTAGTTTAGTAAAGTACCCCCACAGTGTTCAAGTTTTGCGAATCTGAATCCTGCAAAAAATGCTGGAATTCCAAACTGAATCCTTAGTATTGTTGCATTTTGAGCCAGATTCAGTTTGATTGATTGATTCATACTTCCTGTATCTCCTAATTCAATTCCATATTCACCTATAAACTTCTTTTGAGTTTTCAGGAGATGAACGATGAGTTACGTTTCCTAATTGAATTAAATCTTTCACAAACTATAATACAATGCTAAATGAAAAGATGTACCACTAAATGGCCTAAATGTATATTGAGCCTTTAGGGCAGTGGCCTGCGATTGTTTATGCATGACTGCGCGTGAGGAATCACCTGAAAATACGTCCCAAAGTTTCCTTTCAAGGCAACATTAGGCGACTTTGGAAGAATAAAGTGATGCGTTGGTTTTACTGGCAGTTAATTATTTTCGATGGAGATGCATTTTCGGGAGATTTGTCATCACATCACGTCGGCCACTGCATTTACATATGGGGTGTTTACATTTTTCAGTACTATTTGGTCAATGCAATTCATGTTAATTTTATTTTTGACAACTGTTTTTGGAGAAGGAAATGTTTTGTAAACTCTGACCCTACAGCAGGGTTTTCTTCCCAAATAGATTATCCAGTTTCGAACTATCAGACCCTAGGGACAAAAAAAGAGGTTCTCTAACCCTGACATCGGACCCAATAAAGCCCATGGGATGCTTAATGATGTAACTTAAGTGCTTGCGTAGTCATGTATTTCAAGGCCTTGGTGTTCAATTCCATTCCAGAAAGCTAAAGACTTTGTGTATTTTAGGGCACTGAAAGTGTTAAATATGCTGCCAATCGGCTTTATGTTTTATATATTAATTTACTTCTCAACGGGTCAAATTTGTTTTTCAGTATCAGAAAGAAGTGACATTATGACGACTTTCACTAGAGACCGTAAAATGATCTGACTTGAAAATAATGCTAATAAATATATGCTAATAAACTATCCTGATTCTTTATTTAAAAAAAATTAAAAAAAAGCAATAGAAACAAACGAATCAGGCTCATGGAAAGGAAATATAGATACTAAAGAGCTTGTTAAAGAACTTGAAAGTGCAAATTGTTGGTTTGTACACAAAATTCACCAAACATTGATATTGAGTGATATAAAATATATTGTATATATATTTTTATATTTATTATTTAGAGAAGTGCTTGCTCCCATACACTCTGGTGGACGTATACCAAAATTCTTGTAATAAAATGAATTCTGCATTGTGGGTATAAACATTGCAAACTCTACTGAGGACATGCCAGCCTGGAATTATCCAAAAAACTGCTGGGAAATTGATCAAACATGGAGGAGCAGTGCACTGCTAGTTAACTGTACCATTAAACTGAGACAGTGGGACACATTCTGCCTGGACCTAAAGAAACAAACAAAACAGAAACAGAAGATGAAGGGATGTCTTACTTGTCGGAGATCAATGAACGCCAACTGCAGGGTATCCTCCTGAAACCCAGGGACAGGATCCGAACTTGCAAACACTAGGAAGGAAAAATCACAGAAATATAAATCATGGCAGTCACAATGCATGAAAAAATGGAAGATTCTAATATAATATAAAGTACGTTAATGCTTCTAAAAGCAGCTGTTATTTTCAGCAATGATGCCAACCGGACTTGACACGTAGGGGCAAATTCACTAAAGTGCGAAGCGCCTAACGCTAGCGCAAGTTCGCCAGCGTGACGTCATTTTGTTAATTCGCCGATTTACTAATGGGTGCTGGCGTAATTCGCTAGCGAAGTGTACCTACTCTAGTGCTACTTCACATCCATAGGCCAAGCGAAGTTGCACTATGATGAAGGGACGTAACTACGGTAATTCACTAACTTGCGCATTTTACTGAACGTTGCCTCTTGCGCCAGACTTGCCTTCGCCACCTCAGACCAGGTGAAGTGCAATACAGTAGATAGGGATTGCTTCAAAAAAAGTTGAAATTTTTTCTAAGTCCCAAAAAAAACGCTGGCGTCTTTTCCTTTTTTAAGGGTGATAGGCTGAAAAAGATCGTACACGTGTAGGGCAATATAACAACTCTATTTTATTTTATGAAGCTTTCGTACGCTTGTGTAGTGTAATGTATTTGCTGCTACATATACGTCCATTGTACTTTAACTTGGTGCCGTATGCAAATTAGGCATCGCTAGCGTAACTGCGCTTTCCTTGACGAATTAACGCTAGCGCAACTTCGCTGCCTTTCGCCTCCCTGAGCGCAACTTCGGATTTTAGTGAATTAGCGGCAGCCTGGCGAAACTGCGCCTGGCGAAGTGCGGCAAAGTGTGGCGAAGCTTGCGCTAGCGCAACTCCGCAGGTTAGTGAATTTGCCCCATTGAGTCACAAACCATAGATCTTATCCTGCAGTGATAAAAGCATTTGGTTTAAGATCTTGGACCACTGAATGCTCTAGAACAGTTATCCCAACAAGTTGCTCACCAACCCTTTGGTGTTGCTCCCAGTCGTCTCAAAGCAGGTGCTTATTTTTGAATCCCAGGCTTGGAGGAAAGTTTTGGTGTATAAATACCAGTTGTACTGCCAAACAGAGCCTCTTGTAGGCTGCCAGTCCACATAGGGGCTACCAAATGGCCAATCACAGCACTTTTTTTAATAAAGGGGACACAGGATTGGAAAGTAAGTGTCATACTTACTTCGGACCATATCGGAGAGTTAACCCCAAAGTGATCTCTGGTTAATAATCCAAAGTAGGGAGGAAGCACACCAATGCAGCTAGGCAATGCCTTTTAGCACATTTATTTGCAGGAGTATAGAACACACGTGCGTTCAATACTTCTGCAAATAAATGTGCTAAAAGGCATTGCCTAGCTGAACTGGTGTGCTTCTTCCCTACTTTGGATTATTGCAGTGTTGGGCTTGGAAGCGGCCTGGGATATGGATGCACCCGGTAATTTGAAGTAAGTGGTGTGCGGCAAATTCAAAAGTATTGCTGATCTCTGGTTAATCCCACTCACATTACCTTTTTCTCTGTTTAGAGATTCACGATAAGCTGTAATCATGGGGGAAAATATATTTGTGGCCTTAGGAGGGAAGATGACTGAAGGATTGTGTATGATACTAATTCTTTGGCTGTCAAAGTATTCCAAACATCTGCTTTTGTTACAACATTCACACAATAAAAACCCTACCTCTAGCAAAACAGCAATTATAGAAAACCTCTTAAACTGGGAGTAGGGTGAACATACCGGTTTCAGGTGTGAGCCTTCATGCAGCACTGTCTGCACATGCACGAATGCCTTTTTTTTTTATCTCTGAAGCCCACCTTAAAGCTGCATGCGTTTGTTTATACATATTTTACAATCAGACTTTGTTGAGTAGGGAACACTATAAGGATGAGGCAACACCATACAATGAAGCAATACCAGTTTTGTTGCATCAGATCAACATTGCTGCTTTTTGTATCCAGCCATTAAATTCTGATATCCAAATTAATGTTTAATAAATATTCCTTGTTCAGAGCAGGAACTTTCTAAGAAAGTGTTTATGCAAAACGCAAGAAGTTCTACTGGTTTCCTAGTGGCCTAGACTTGCCCTAAAGTCAATTAGAGCCGTTGTGATAAACTCAGAACCGTCTTCCTCATCTGATTGATGAATTAATATCTCTTTTATAAAGAATTAAGCCTGCTTGGAACTAGGCACTTTGAGAAGATCTTACAGGCAGAATGTCTGAAGACAATTTTCAACTCAAAACAATTCTTCATACCACAAAACCATTCATCATGTCACTGAAGTAGCCATTAAGAATGGAGAAAGAATTTACAAAACAGGTGAGCAGAACAGGCGCAACATCTCGGCCAATGTCATGTCAACAACATGATAGATTGGGCGACAAAAGACAGGATGATAGGTCAGGTAGTGAGTATGTTTTGACAATGGTTAGGTTGCTCATATACTTCTGTAAAGCATGCACTACAGAGAGACCCAAGACACGGGAGAGTCCTGCAGCAAGTGTTGCATAAACAACTGGTGAAAAATGGAAACTGGGGGAATGGAATCATGAAAATATATCAGTATCACCAAGGCCTTCTTGAGACTGACCTTTTGACATGTCATCACTGAGTGGCTAAGGCTCAGTCTAGCTTTCCTTATACACCTCCATGTTCTGGAGACAAGAATAATACGAAGCAACTGACATGTGACTAAGATAAACAGCTTAGAATTCAGTATCTACCGCATGCCATTCAGACATACTGAGGACTGGCATGTCCCTTCTCCTTATTTTATCATTATGTTTTGAAAGGCCTCTAGCAAGCAATAATCAATAACGTTAGGTCTGAAGCTTCAGTGAATAAAGAACTGTAATAGAGACTGCCTGGACTTTGAGCTGCTGGCTTAATTTGGAGAGTTTTGACTTATTCCTCTACCCTCGTGCAAGGGTAGATTACATTTTGTATAATAATATACATAATTCAATAAGTCATAACATTATCACTGATGACATCACTAAATACAGTTTATAAAGATATATTTTATAGGTTAAAATATTTTTTGTCTTAACAATAGTGTTGATACTGAGAACTTCCTATCTTGGCTCTAAACACCACCTTATTCTAAAATGCTGGGTTCTAAATGAGATCATCTTCTCTTGGTTTCAGACACAACTTTATGATTATCTTACAAGTTTATGGAGCAAATTCATCAAGGGTCGAATATCGAGGGTTAATTAACCCTCGATTTTCGACTGGGGAATGAAAATCCTTCGACTTCGAATATCGAAGGATTTTGCACAAATACTGCGATCAAACGATTGAAGGAATAATCGTTTGATTGAACGATTAAATCCTTTGAATCGAACGATTCGAAGGATTTTAATCCAACGATCGAAGGATTATCCTTCGACCAAAAAAAGTTAGGCAAGCCTATGGGGACCTTCCCCATAGGCTAACATTGGGTTCGGTAGCTTTTAGGTGGCGAACAAGAGTGTCGAAATTTTTTCTTAAAGAGACAGTACTTCGACTATCAAATGGTCGAATAGTTGAACGATTTTTAGTTCGAATCCTTCGATTCAAAGTCGAAGTCGAAGGTCAAAGTAGCCCATTCGATGGTCGAAGTAGCCAAAAAAAACGTCGAAATTCTTAGTTTTTTTTCTTCTATTCCTTCACTCGAAGTTAATGAATTGGCCCCTATTTGTCCACGTGCAACGGGTCTGAACCTTTAAAGCCATGTGACATTGAAGCTGTCGATGACTGAACCCGGTAACTGTGTATAAAAAGCGCAAGAGAATTATTGTTAAAATCTAAAATATTTTGTTGTCCTATTATTGATCTGAATGTGGAACTGCTATCATGCTCATGGTGGCTGTAGGACCAGGGTTCTCCAAAGTCAACAGGCACTGTGACACTTAGCACAATTATACAAGATGCATGTTTGGAGTTAAGTACCTTTAAAGGCTGACATCAATAAGCACAACAATTGCATTAATTTTAACGCATCTAGTATGCCATTGCACATGGCAGGATTATAACAGGCAATAAAACTTCAAGCAACTTTTTTACTTAAATGGTGAAGAATATCAGGTGCCTCTGCCTATTCTTTTTAAGTACAGTCTTCTTATCAAGCTCCTAAATCCTATAGCCATATCAAGTTGTGTACATCAGGGATTAGTCAAAATACACAGCAAGGAGCTGTTAAAAGACCACTATGATGTGAGAATTAAAAATTAAATTACAGCCACATGGCAGTTGTCTATAAAATATGAAATGACCATGGGTTTTATGGGAACTGCCTCAAACCTGCCTTATATCCTACCCCAGGGAAACACATCATATGGTCCACTACACTGATGGTCATACATATTTAATTCTTTGTGTTAAACACACCTCCCAATACTCATACATCCATTGAAACACAAGTAGTTAAGAATTCCACTTTAGAAGATCATATGGCTTAGTAGGACTAACTGATTAATGGACAATATATCATGTACACGAGACACCTTCAGAACAGCTTTGTGTTCTTTTTGCCCATGTATCATATGTATATTGTTAAATCTTAGGTTTATGCCACTACCCCTAGGAAATTAGAAATAGTTATTCATGGCTTGCTACAAAACAATTAAACTAATTCCTAGCTACTCCTGGTGGCCAGAACAGAGGACATCTTAGCAAGGAGAAGGTCTGTCCAACTAGGGGCACATTGTGCAAGGAATTTTAATGACACCATGACAGCCTTGTGTTGTATAATGATTTTTGTGATAAATCCCTTACTGCAAACAGTTGCATTGGATGACTGGAAATAACTGGAAAAAATTACAATATTGCATTGTAAATGTTGTTTTATAGCTTGATGACAAATGGCATACACTTGTCACAAAATGACGTTAGATTACGAGAACATGTCAGAAATATGTATAAATGTGACAAAATTCAAATAGTATGGTATGTGGGTTTTAGGTTTCTCAAAGCAAAAAATATGCATTTAAATGGCTAAAAAAGGTGACAATACCTAGAAATTAACATCTTCTACTAATTATAATTATCTGCATTTCCTCATGAAGAGCATGTTGTTCAATATTGTACAATGGAGGTTTATAAAAAAAAAAAGGAAACAAATAATCCAACCGAAAGAAGATGTATTCTTGTTAGTATTACCCCTTGGTTGCTCATAGCATTAATGAGCTGAAGTCAGGGGATGGCTATTTATATGTGTTGTATTATATTTTTTGGAGATAAGGGTCAGGTCATTTATTTTATTAATATCAAAGTATCATTTGTAAATGTTACAAAGATTTTGTAGGAAGCGTAGAGTTAAGTGAAGAGACTTCATCTCTCAGCTCTCTAGTTCCACCTTCCCATCGCTTGCTCTCGCTGCTGCCTTTCCGGTTTAGAGTCTTATCTTAGTTCCCCTGCTTTTCTTAATCTACACCCCATTTCTAGGAAAACTGCTTGAGTTGTTTGCAATAGCCTAATGCTTTATGCTACTACTATGATTTGTCCAACATCACAGATTTTCTTTTAGCTACAGCCTCCTTGTTGTTACAACACAATCGTAAACTCTAGCATCTCTAGAATAAATCTTGTATTTTATTCATCATCTTTCCCATTCCTTTATTTTCATTCACAGTTGAAGGAGGAGGATAAGCAAAAACTAGTTGCTTACCTACCACTCTGGGCCGAATCTTTTTTTAACAAAATCACCAGTCTGGGGTATTGTTTGTTTGCCGAGTGTTGTGCCTCCATCATTTTCTGGTCTTCCAGGTGTCTCCATCAGGCTTGGAGTAGCGCATGCACAGTACAGAACTTTTTCTGAAGACTCTATACTGCGTGTGTGCATCCACCAAGCATTGTTGCAGGGGACAGTTTAGTGAATGGAAAAAAAGATGGTGAAGAGGTGTCCAGAAAACAGTAACTCAGACTGTTGTGGTCTTTGGAGAAGAGAAGTGCAAGCCCAGGGCAGCAAGTAAGCAACTAGAATCACTTGGGGATGCCTAACAACGTAGAACCACAAACTTTGCCAAATTCTGTCACCTTTATCTGCATAACTTCACCAAATGCGCCCATAACCTTAGAAGCAATCAAACACTTAGGGGCCGATTCACTAAATTCGAGTGAAGGATTCGAAGTAAAAAAACTTCGAATTTCAAAGTATTTTTTCGGCTACTTCGACCATCGAATGGGCTACTTCGACCTTCGACTACGACTTCGAATCGAAGTATTTGAACTAAAAATCGTTCGACTATTCGACCATTCGATAGTTGAAGTACTGTCTCTTTAAAAAAAACTTCGACCCCCTAGTTCGGCAGCTAAAAGCTACCGAAGTCAATGTTAGCCTATGGGGAAGGTCCCCATAGGCTTGCCTAAGTTTTTTTGATCGTAGGATATTCCTTCGATCGTTGGATTAAAATCCTTCGAATCGTTCGATCCAAAGGATTTAATCGTTCGATCGAATGAATAATCCTTCAATCGTACGATCGCAGAATTTGCGCTAAATCCTTCGACTTCGATATTCGAAGTCGAAGGATTTCAATTCCTAGTCGAATATCGAGGGTTAATTAACCCTCGATATTCGACCCTTAATGAATCAGCCCCTTATCCTGCCTAGACTACTCCTAACAGGTCTATTCTAAATGCTGCTGCTAGGTTCATCCACACACTGTATCTCATGGTTCCATCAGATGCTCCCTACAAATCTCAGGGACATTCAAATGTTGCACCAGTAGAGAAAACTATGGCAGTAGATCATCGAGTCTAGTTCAACTACTGAAAACAACTGACTGTTTAAAGGCACATATCTTCTAGGTTGCTGTCCTTGTGCAAAGTTGTATCTGTGATCACAAATTTCCTGCAATCTCTTTATGGTAAAGAACCTAGTGCACCATAACATTCCATGTGTAACTTTGTCTGCTGTTGTATATGACCCAATTTTATCTCAATTTCAAAATTAACAGTATTATTGTATAGAATGGTAGACATGGACATAATAACTTATGTTTTTGAAAACATTATCCATTTATAAACTGGCCACAAAGGCTGGTCAGACATATTTCACACACGACTCTAGGGTGAAAAAATTTAATTATAATGTAAAAGACACTAGAAGTCGTTACAAAACTATAAAAAAAGACATCCATAGCTTTGATGTCAACAAAAAAAATATGAAGCTCTGACATTGAAAACAATCCTAATTTATATCCTAACACAGAAATAGAGACAAAAGACTTTATTCTATATTTAATAGCATATCTGAAGAAGAGCACTAACTTGCCCTGAAAGCCTGCACTCTCAGCTATTATGTTCGAATATAATCACAGTTTGTTTTAAGCTGGCAAGGCACACGTCTAACCTTGATGAAATACTCCGAACATTAATAATGTAACTGTGCTTCAAGTTAAGGGTGTATGTGAGTATGACAGCCAATATGCCGTAGTGGCCCCACATGATTTAGGAATCGCATTTAATATATATAAATTCCAAGATCATTTTACAGTTCTTTGGAAAGTAAAGAGAAAAAAATAAAAAAAAAGTTCAGCAGTCATTAAACTGGGCACATTAAACTAAAGGATGCTGTAGAACACACCTCCCCTCCTGTGTCTGTAAAACCTAAAAAGCCATTTATCAATACAGTAGGAAGCTACCTGCCATCTGTGAGTTATTTGCACACCCTGAGTGCTAATGGAAATGTCACTGTTGTAGCCATTAATCCCAAAATGTCAAAGGAGAAAGCAAGAGGAGGCCAATACATCGAGGCATAAATCACAGTCAGTGGAGGGATGCTTGGAATGTGTCTGACAGGTCTTGTGAATGAAAACCCAACAACAATGTATAGACCCTGTGATGTCCTTGTTTAAAGCCTCTATGTAACCAATTCACCCATTCAAAGCAGAGAGCTTCAGCCATCTTTAAAAAGATCTGTTATTTTGCTTTGGTATAATGTTGATATTTTTCCCCCTGAAATGCATTCAGAGGCAACATCTGTAAAGGGATCACTTTGAGTCCATTAATTCTGCAGAGCCAGTCAAAATCCATTCAGTGCTATGAAAGCATCTACACAGCGTGTTTGTAAGATTTATTGCTGGACAAAAGAAGTATAACTAAATGCAAGAGATGGACTAGCACAAGCCAGCATCCAGCATCCAGCATCACGTACAAGCCTATTTATCAAAGGTCGGATTTTAGATTTTGAAACCACGACTAAACTCACTTTCTCTAAAACTATCAATGTCATGAAATTTATTAAAAGATCCGAATATAAAAGTAAATTAATAAATAAGCCAAAAAAAAAAAACCTGTGCATATTTGGTCTGAGTTTTTTTCAGAAAATATTGAGATAAATTCAGACTTTGATAAATAACCCCCTAAAACTCCGAATTGATTTAAAACTGTCCAATAGGATCATCGCAGCTCCCGTTGACTTCTATAGGACCTCGACATCTTTACTTGGTTTTCGTGGATTTTGAACTCAAAAAATCTAAAATTTTTAGAGATTAATGGGAAAAACTTTAAATTCGATTGATAGTAAATGGGCCCCATAGTCTTAGTCCTGTTATACACTCCCTGAAACACAAGTGAATTCCTATAGAGTTCCCAATACACTACATTGTGTTGATACAACGATAATCCTTGTTCTTTGTCAGAACCAAACTAATCATTGATACAAAAGGAGGAAACATATAAATCTTGCAGTCTTGTTAACTGTAACTGATCCTGAGCCCAGTAAGAAGACTCCTTTGGTTAATGAAATACTCATTTGGTTTAAGTCTATGCATTGGATTTACAGTATATAATTCACTTAATAGTAAGCAGTTAAAGATTTATGGCTACTAACAGGGTAACAAGAAATCTTGTGAAAAGCAGCTTCCATTTCACTTGGCAGGTCCTTTGAAAATAGAGGCCACCTTCCCCATTGAAATACATCATCATAAAAGCCAGAGCTTTCACATACAGCATTATATATAAAAAAAGCCTGAAGTATTTGTTTGAATGCAACAAAAATACCGTTGACTCAAAAAACATACTTTGATCTAACCCTTCACCGTGGAAAAATGGCGGCAGTAGCAGTGGATGAGTAATGTTATAGAACCAGAGAATGTGAGATGGAATGAGAGTAATGGCAGCGCTGTAGACACAGTTTATTCCAGTTCAGGACAAGATCAATACTTCTGTGATTCCTCTAAACAATAAAATAGGATGCAAAGGATATAATCTGTTGTACACATTGGTATAAAATAATGGAGTGGTATTTTTCTTCAAAGGTTGGAATTTCAAACATCAATCTAGTTGAGCCATCCAACAAGCATCACAAAAAGGGTGAAGAATTATAAGGAGAATCTATATTATACACAATAACAATGATAGTTCCTTTTTGGCAGTGCTAAACAAATGACAACATAGCAGAAGTATAAACACTTTAACTATACGGAATAGTATGGAGCCTTATTACTTATTACTATGGGGGTTATTTACTTAAATCCCAATATATCTCATATTTTATTAAAAAAACACAACCAAACTCCCATGTTGGATTTTATTAAAAACTTGATTTCATTGGATCGCAGAAAAACGCAATAAAATCGAGTTTTTGCTGGAAAACCCTGAAAAAGTCAGATTTGTGGGCTAAACCCAGCGCAGACCATGTACACTTCAAATTGAGATAGGTGCCCCTCCCATTGACCTCGACAGGTCTGACATAGTGGATTTTCAAATTCAGGCTTTTCGCAGCATCGGGGTATAATAAATCTCAAAAAAATTCACGTTTTTTTTCCTCTAAAAATTAGTTTTCTAGTGAAAAAAACGCATTTTGTGAGATTTTAACATTAAGAGTTTTAATTACCCCGAAGTGTTAAAGGCAAAGCCAATAAATCTTATAGCAGTTCAAAAGAGTGGCATGGGGCATGTATTCTCCACCAGTGTTGATGGGATAGGATTCTGTATGCTTTTGGCTATTTTGAAGGTCATACCCATTGCTTTTACATAGTCCAAATTTAAGAAACACTGCTATAGAGTTTCCAGGGTATCCAGAACACCAGATTAGCATTTACCCCATATTTTCTCCCTGCTGTGATTCAGGCTGCCTCCACAAATCCAGTGCCCTCTCCAAGGGGTCTCATCCATACAGTACAATGTGGCACTGCCCTAAACGCTCTGCAATCATCTCATTCCTATATTTGTAAGCAAAGTTAAACCCAATCTGAACCACAGAACATACCCCAATCCCACAAGGCATCGTACTCAAATGGAAGCTGCAATTATTCTAAGGCGAAGAAACACGCATGGCGTATTACACTGAAACTGAAATTGCACTGAAAGGTCCCGTTGACTCATTTACAAAAGAAGCTGAACGGCACTGATTCCAACTGGGTTTTCATTTTCCTTTGCTGCGGTTTCCTGAAGCCTGATCAGTTGCACTTGTAGTGGTGATTGAATAAAATTGATATGCAGTAATATACAGGTATGGAACCTGTTATGCAGAATATTCAAGACCTGGGGTTTTTGGAAAGATGTCTTTTTTCCTTAAGTCTACTAAAAAATAATTTACACATTAAATAAACCCAACAGGCTGGTTTTGCTTCCAATAAGGATACCTATATCTTAGTTGGGCTCAAATACTAGGTACTGTTTTATTATTACAGAGAAAAAGGAAATCATTTTTAAAAATGTGAATTATTTGGATAAAATGGAATCTCTGGGAGACGGCCTTTCTATAATTTGGAGCTTTTTGGATAATGGGTTTCCGGATAATGAATCCCATACCTGTACTATATAATCAGTTTCTTGCACCAGTGTCCTCTGATAACCAGTAGCTGACAGGGGACAATGGGTGCTGCCTGTAAATAGCTGAAGATATCTGTGGGTTTAAATAGAGAACAATGACTATATAGTGAGCAGGCAGCAGCTACAGAACTGGAATTCTACCACCTCCTGCACCCTCAAGTCTTGCAGTCACCCTAAAGATTCTGGAACCCAGTCCTATCCCTGGCAACACAGCCTAACCAATAAACCGTAGAAATAAATCTGTGACTTCTCCATTCATTATAATATGAAATATTACTCACATTCACACTGTATGACATCTAAGTTAAATTGCTGAATGGCTCCCATGCTTATCTGTTTCAGATCGCTGTCCAGCAGCATCTGTGTTAGAGACGTGGATAGATGTTTGCAGGCTGACATGCAGGCTGTCTGCGCCACCTTTCCCTGAAAGCAAAAAAGTTACACACATTACATAGAATACAACACATACAATCAAAGGCAGAGCGTAGTTTTGTGTACCATTAAATGACCTAATACAGTCTTGTGTTACTTTGCAAAACTGTTTTATTGTTTTTTGTATATCTAATTATGCGTTTGTGCGTTCCTCAACCAACATTTTTATTTGGGCACAACCAACACACTCATGCTGTGAGCCTCTGACAGATTTCACCTGCTCTGATTGGCTCATTTCAGCATGAGTCAGCAATATGCGGTGCTCTACTGACACACGGCATGGCTGAATTGTTTTAACATGTTAAAAAAATGCTCGGTGTTATACAGCATTGTATATTCTTTTCTTTTGTTATCTTGACATACTCAATCTGCATAATATATTCTATTGTGTTTATGGAAAACTCAATAAAATTATTGAAAACTAAAAAAAAAAAAAAAATGCTCGGTTGAGGAATACACTAATAAACCATTTGAATGTGAATATCCACTGCACTGTGGATACATGTTGTTTATATCTAAAACAGTTCCCCATGATAAAAATCCTTATGTTATTCAATGATGTTGCATTAACACATTTAAGAATATATTTAATTGAAGATAGTATCTCCAGCTGGTATGTATGTACCTATTGATAAACAGCACTCAAAGGCTGTCCACCTTCTCTAGTCCATCCAATGAGTGTGACCATATGTACACGTGACATTACTCATCTCACTCATATAATGTGAATTAACGCAGAACATTAGTCATCACTGAGGCACATGGAAAAAGTAGTTCAGATCCAAAAAACATCGGACAGCAGCAGATGAACTGCCGAGAGTGATCACTACCAACAGCAGCTCTCAGATTCAAAACCAAATGGTAATTACACTGAGTGACATGTGCCACTATTTCCTCAGCAGAACAATATGAAAATGAATGAAAGAACATGGAGAGAAAACAGAAATCAATGGTCCACAGTTCATTCAATTACAATGTAAATTGTATGAGATACCTAATGGGCATGTCATTTTGATTTAATGGAACAACTACTGCATTTTAGTTTAATGCACTGCTTTATTAAATAAGCGCCATCTCCCCCTTTTTTTAACAATGATAATGGAATTACTGTATAGTCAGACGAATGGGTTGGCTTCTAAAATTGACTTGCATTTTTTTTATTTAACTTCTTCAACATTCCAGGAAAAAAACAGTTATTGCAAGAAGTTTGGACACAGGAATGATGATCTACACAAAGCAGAGGTATGATGGGGTTGCCCAGGTAAGTGAAATGTTTCCATTAAAGACTAGATGCATTACATTTACTTAAAATTGATCGATATATTAAACTGAAACTGTGTGTAGCTTTCAAAATCAATATTGAGGGGGTTATTCACTAAACCTCAAATTTATTTGGTAGGGCTTTTTGGGGCAAAAACTCAAATTTTCATGGGGAAAAAACTAAATTTTTCAAGATTTATTAGACCACGATGTTGCAAAAAGCCTGAATCCAAAAATCCATCATCTTAAACCTGTCAAGGTAAGGTATAAGTCAATGGGAGATGTACCTATCCCAATTGGAAGATTTTTTCATCTGCGCTGGGTTTAGCCTGACAAAAACCCCCAAAAAATAAGAGCGGTTTCAGAAAAAAGTTAAAAAAAAAAAATATCTTACGATTCGGGTTTCCCCTTGATTTTATTGATCCGATTTCTTTGAGTTATTTTATTAATAAATAATGAAAAATCAGGGATGGGCGTTTGGTTGAGTTTAAATTTTTTATTTTAGATAATTTCGGATTTGAGTAAATAACCCCCTAAAAGTTGGGGAAATTTGTTGATTGGGGGCTAAGAATTCTACCCAACTGTAGACAAATAAGAACATTGGCTGACACCCTTGGAGAACAAGAAAATTGGTGTTTCCTGAGATAGTTTGCTACTGACCCAAGGCGTGCACTGCTAGACTATGGACAACACAGAGAAGACTAGATTGCAGTACAAAAGGTGGTTGCATAGCATGTTGCTTTGTTACATAGCATGTTACTCTGTGTTACTCAATTGAGACAGCTGGTTTAGATAAAGAAATTAAAATATGAAAATATTTTTTTCCATCCAAGAAACAGGTGTATGATGGTTATATACAGACTTACGGTTGAACTTGATGGACATGTGTATTTTTTCAACCTAACTTACTATATTACTATGTATTACAAGGTTCCGAGCTCTATACAGGTTTTGACTTACTGTTGGGGGCCCTTTTATTAAAGGTTGAATTTTAGCAAAGAAATGTATTAAAAGATCCAAATATAAAAATTACAAACAGAAAAACACAAAATTCTGCGGTAAAAAATACAAAAACCTCTAAGGGCAGAGACACATGATCAGATTCTGGGAGATTAGTAGCCCAGTGACAAATCTCCTCTTCTTTGGGGCGACTAATCTCCCCGAAATGCCTTCCCTCAGGCAAGAATCTTAATCGCCGGGAGGAAGGCACTCAGAGGGCTTTGTTTTCTAAAGTTGCCCGAAGTTTCCTCCGATCGCCATTTTTTTTACATTCTACACAGCGGAAAGGCAGTTCAGGGAGATTAGTCGCCCCGAAGAAGAGGAGACTTGTCGCTGGGCGACTAACCTCCCCCGAATCTGACCATGTGTCTTTGGCCTTAAACTGTGAATAGCTAAAAAAAAGGTCCACTAGGATTAGTGCATCTCTCATTGAATTCTATAGGCCCAAAACTGCTTTTACTTGGTGACGTTTTGTATTAGAGTTTTTCGTGGTTTTTAAACTTACAAACATCTTGACTATTTACAGTTTTAGAGAAATTAAAAAACAGAAATCCAAATGTTAGTAAATCAGCCCCTTAGACTCTCCACTCTAAAGTGGAGCCAGCGGAAACCCTTGTAGATCAATGGTTTTGCTGGAACTCAAGCTGTACTATTGAAACACTGTAAAAAAAAAAAAAAGGCAGGAGGTCTGTTCTTTGCAGGAAGGAAATAGTTGAAGTAGAACCACAAGAAGCTACACTTCTATTACACAAAGTATTACTTGTTGGTTTTGTTCTGTCAGGCATAAATCAATTGTTGTTTTGTTGATATTGTCACTTGAAAGTGACCAAATTGTCTGATTGGTTTAATGTAATTAATCTGATCCCTCCTCTCTTTCCCCAGACATTATGTGGAACAGTAGCAGATTTTTGAAGATGAAGTTTAATGATACGTTGGTTCCTTTCATGCTGGACAGGATGCAATAAATTGTAACCATGTCCTCTACATTCTCTGTGATCAGATCAAAGTTTGGAATACTTGTCATTTTTTTTGTTAATGTGAAAACTTGAAAAACCGGTAAATTTACATGGCGTGTTGGGGGAAAAGTTTGCAAAAATATATTCCCCCAGTCTGTATAATAAATACCGTTTTTTTATTCCTGGTCAAGAAATGGATTACATGTAACATCTACCGCAGCACAGGCAAGTGTTGGGATACTATGGGAAAATGTGTACAGGTATAGGACCTCTTATCTGGAATGCTCAGGACCTGGGGTCTTTCTGTAAATTGGATCTCTTTACTCTGTCTACTTAAAAATCATTTAAACAGTAATTAAACCCAATAAGACTGTTTTGCTTCCAAAAAGGATTATTGAAATGTTAATTGGGATCAAGAAAAATTTACTGTTTTATTATAGCAGAAAAATGTCTTACAATTTCAAATTATTTGATTAAGATGGCGTCTATGGCAGGTGGCCTTCCTGTAATTCAGAGCTTTCTGGATAATGAGTTTCTGGATAACGAATCTCATACCTGTATTTATTTGGGTAATCATTTCTCCTGCATCGCCTATGCATATGGCATTTTATATTCCCCAGCAAGCATTATACATCACGTTATGCCAATAAGAGGAGTAATTTATAGATCTAGAGCTTGGTATGCTCTCTATGGAAACTAGTGACTTCTGGATAGTGAGCACATTTTAGAGTTGCTTAGCTAGTACTATTCAAAAATGAATAGACCCAGTATGAACCACTTCTATTCCCTACTTCTTATATGCTTAATATGAGGGGTATTTAGTAGAAGTTGGATGCATGCACCCGTTTATACACTGGCTACTAGCAGTAGGCCAACAGGGGGTCAGAATTCTTTCCAAAAAACAATTTCTAGCTGAAATGCTTCAAAGGATGGCGGCAGTTTCATTTCTGAATTGCCCATAAAGATAAAGTGCCATTAAGTTTAAAGTTAGAGGCAATTGATGTGAGTGCAGAATGCAGACACCTGCTAGGGGGTTTCAGTATCTCTCCATCTTCTCGGGTCTTCAAATAATGCTGAAACTCTAGTTTTTATAGAAAGAGAATCCTTAGACTAAGTACTTGTATTTCAAAGGCCGGTAAAAAAAAAAAAGGGGGGAAATCTGCTGACACACTTAGTCCTTTCTGTGATGGCCAAAAGCTTTCATTCTCAGAAACAATTGGGGTCGAGAGACATTTGGCTCCCAGGAAATTCTAAGGGTCAACCACATGCATCCTTGCGTGGCAACGTCACGGTGCTGCATTCTGGATCCATGCGAGCGGCATCAAAAGCAACTTTCATCATTCACTGGGGGTGTCAGTCACTATGATTTATGGACTGCATTGAAGAAAGTCAGAGCATATAGAATGAGAAATATGACTACAATCTGCTAATTTGCTTTGTATTGAGCTACTTACCACTCAGAGACCTGGATGTCAGGCTGTGATCGGCAACACAATTAACCAGCCAGTGACAGATCCATCCATCCTCCCTGCCAGACTATGCCAATCAAGGACAGCATGAGGCGACATTTGGTAAAATTAGTTTAGAAAAAAACCTTTTCTCTGCCTTCGGTTGATTGACAGGTTTTGAATTTAGCTTGTAAAGGTGGGCCACCCTTTCCCCACTGGCTTTTTACTGCAAGCTGTGAAATAAGGCTTTCAGTGACAATCAAAGGGACAATGACACAACAGAAATGACTGACCCCCACCCCTTCAGGGGAAATAGCACCATTTCTGAAAAAAGATCTTAATGGCATCCAGTTTAAAGTAAATGTTATTAGCAGAAAAATGCTTGCCACAGTGGAGCAGCACAAGAATGGCTATTGAGTCACACCGCCATTAGAATATGCAACACAACTAGTTGGTTTTGCTTCCAATAAAGATGAATTATATCTTACTTTGTATCAAGTACACATTACTGTTTTATTCTTACAGGGAAAAATTTTTTAAAATTTGGATTATTCGGATAAAATTGAGTCTATGGGAGGCAGCATTTCTGTAATGGAGCTTTCTGGATAAAGAGTTTCCGGATAACAGATGCCATACCTGTATTGTAAGGGACTTGTGGTGTTAATTCCCCCTTAATCGTTTTCCATTCACTTAAAAGGAATATGCAATTGGTTCTGTCTTGGGTTTGGTTGCACTCTACACCTAGTGAAAAGCTGGCAGTAAGTGCTGCCAGTTGCAAGGCAGACCTGTCCTTACCCCTTATACAGCAGCGAGTAAGTACAGGGCTCCATTGTGGGCTTTACCCACTGGCACTCCCTAAACCTGAGCATGTGAATGACATGAAAGTAGAGGGAAGCCTACAATGTCTCTCCTGTCCCCTGTGAATACAGAGCTGCTGGATGCCATCTGTGCTGTATCCTATGAATACAGAGCTGCTGGATGCCATCTGAGCTGTATTCATGGAGCATTCATGCTCCAATTTTGTAATGCAATTTGAAAAACTGAAGGCCACGGCACAAAATTGTCAAAAACTGTTTTGCTCATTTTTTGCAATTTGCACCCAGCCCTGCAATTATAAACTACTCTAAAATGTTTTGTGGGGCAATTCCATGCAAACAGACTTCATAATTTTTCATGAAATTTTGCCGGTAGTGTTCACTATTTTATTGGAGCTTGAGCATTGCCAGAGCTAATATTGCTGCTCTTACTGATATAAAAATACAAAGAAAAGAAAAAATAATATCCTGGCACAATATGCTTTCTAGTTTAATCAATAAGTTTTCTGATGGTAGTTTTCAGTCAAAATCTGAATTTTATTTTTTTTTTTCGGGTTAAAATAAAACTTGAATTTTTTTTTTTAAAAACTAACATTTTTCAAGATTTTTTATAACCTGAAGCTGGAAATAGCTGGAATCTGAAAATACTCCAGCTAACCATGTAGAAGTCAATGGCAGAGGTCTCTTGAACAATTTGGAGATGTTAATAGCCTTCATGATGTTTGGGGTTTTTTTTCAGTGGGTTTCGGTGAGTTTTTTTTACATAAATTAAAAAAAACATTTGAGTCGTGAGTTCATTCAAGGTATAAAAAACCTCACAAACGCAACCTTTGATAAAAAAACCCCTAAGTGTAATTTGTGGGTAGGTTCAAAATGTGCCAGTTAAAAAATGAACCACTTTTGCCTCCTACAAATGGTTAACAAAAGAATATAAAATCTCATCAAATATGCAAAATAGAATGTTGGTTGTAGATTTTTTGAAACTTAAGAGTTCAAAACATACAACACTGAAATCATCTATAGTTGGAGGATGGAGTCTAATCACTGAGAGGTCACCCAATATTGAGGAAAACAAATTAAAAATATTTCATCTCACCTACAGCTGTCAATCAAACCCAGCTCGCTCATGTTTAGTAACAAAAAAACAATTTGTGTCTATATTTAGAAGGCTGCAAAAAGGAGATCTATGGAGCTGTCGGTGGAAACAGAAGTTTGGAGTCTCTGGCTCACACTGCATTGTACTCAATAATCTAATGAAAAATGAAGGCACAAGTTACCTAAAAACATGGCTAACGTCATTGGGATTAAAGCACTTCTAGATAGAAGGATTATCGTACTGCTCACACGCTTGTCATGTGACAATCTCTAGTGATACCCAACCAGGTGGCTCATGAGTCACATTTGCACACCACTCCCTTTGATGGTGTTCCCAGTGGTTGCAAAGTAAATGCTCATTTTGCAATTCTTGACTTGGAGGCAAAGACACAAATTTACTCCATAAGGACCTCATGCCAGTCCACATGGGGCTACCCAATCACCGCCCTTATGGGTCACCCATGTGTGGCCTCCCCAATGCTTTTAACATTTGAATGTGTCCCAAAATGGCTGGAGAACCTTGCTCTAGATCAGTGATCCCCAACCAGTAGCTTGTGAGTAACATGTTGCTCTCCAACCCCTTGGATGTTGCTCCCAGTGAACTCAAAGCAGGAGCTTATTTTTGAATTTCTGGGTTGGGAGCCAGCTTTGGTTGCATAAAAACCAGGTGCACTTCCAAACAGAGCCTTAATGTAGGTTGACAATTCACATAGGGGCTACTAAATAGCCAATCACAGCCCTTATTTGGCACCCGAGGAACATTTTTCATGCTTGTGTTGCTCCCCAACACCTTTTACTTCTGAATGTTGCCCACAGGTTCAAAAGGTTGGGGGATCCCTGCTCTAGATCTATTTAGTTTTCATCCTCTGTTAACTTGACTGAGTGTGAAGCTGGCATTAATTTGTTTCTCAAGATTGTTTATTTGTGCCCTCTTCTAGACACACCCTTCATGACTGTTACAAAGATCTCACTCTAATCCTGGCAGACATGACAGGTAATTTAAATTTAATCAAGAAAACTCTGGAATTGTTTAATGATATAAATA
Source organism: Xenopus petersii (assembly GCA_038501925.1). Taxonomy (NCBI): domain Eukaryota; kingdom Metazoa; phylum Chordata; class Amphibia; order Anura; family Pipidae; genus Xenopus; species Xenopus petersii. Next base: position 121,887,806 of record CM076684.1, on the reverse strand, counting down.
AGAAATTTCACTCATAAAACATTCTACCTAAATATGAAGGGGCTGATTTATCAATGCTTGAATATAATTTTTTTTTCCATGATTCAAACTTTTACATTTGAATTATGCTTTTGCATGATTAATAGTGAAAGTTCGATATTACGTAAAAAAAACGCTAAAAATACACGAAAAACTTGAATGGATACACTTTGGCATCTATAAGCTCCCATTTAGAAGTCAATGGGAGTTGTCCTAATCAAAATTTTAGAGATTCTTTTTGACATTATCAAGTTTTTCAATTTTTTTTTAGAGTTTGTAGACCCATTGAATGCAATGCAATTATATATTCTGATTTTTTAAATAATTAAGCAAACATTCCAGTTTTGTAAAATTCTGAGTTTATTCGAATTAGGTAAAAAAATCAAAAAAATACCAAATTTGAATTTTGATCACTATTTTATGACCATTCTTTTTTAGTGCCTTGATGTATGAGATTTCTATACAAATGTATGCTTATCGGTGTTTGTGATGGCCACTACAAAACAAAGTGTTCCCTAAGAGTATTTCACTCTTGTTTAGGAGGTACTTTCTAGATTACTTTCTTGCCAAAAATGCCTCATTTTCTATTAGCCTTGTCACAAGTGCAGGAGCACTAAGAGGCCCAAAATTGTATGCCTAAGTGCCTCCCCTGCCTGTCCCTCATGTAAACAGTGCAGCTGAATACAAGGATGTAGGCCTTTGCAGCTCTGTAACTGTTGGTTGCTAAATAAACCCAAGGCAATAATAACTCCATCCCAAGGATACTGACTTATTTGGGAAAAATAACTTGTCTTTTCTATAGAAGAAGGTGTTACAAATTACTAAATAAATAATTTCTAGCCTATTTCTCCAGAAGAAAAATAGTTTTATAGGGTATTTAACATTATCTGCAACAATTTAATCCAACAAAAATGTACAAAATTATAAACACGATTCTAAAAAAAAAAATCCTCAGACCAAGTTTGTACATTTCGTTAGAACTTTGTAAAATGCAATTATTCTTGAATTTGCATGGGAAAAAATGAAATTGATCTTTGATTAATATGTCCCTCTATTTTTCTTGAACTTTTGTAACTGTTCTGGCAGAAATCTATTGGAGCAGGCCTACAAGGATAAAAATGTAGGCTTAAGGTGGCCATACACAGGCCAAACAAGCGGATCTCTACCCAATATGACCACATTGGGCAGTGAGTGATATCGGGCTGATCCGATCGTGGGCCCAACGATCGGATCACAATGGAGGCAATAGGGTCGGTCGGATCAATTAACAGATGCGGCCATGTTCCGACGGAATTGTTTACCCTGCCTGAGTTTCGGCCAGATATCAATCGGAGACGCCCGTTGGATGGCCACACACACATGCCAATAAGCTCCTGACTCGGTCTGTCGGCAGCTTTTATCGGCCCTTGTATGGGGGTCTTTAGAGAGTTAAAATCTGTAACTAAAACCTAAAGCTCTTTTTAAACCCTACACGCACTGGTCAATGGAAACTAGGGATGCACCGAATCCAGGATTTGGTTCCGGATTCAGCCTTTTTCTGCAGGATTCGGAAGAATCTTTGTGCCTGGCCGAACTGAATCCGAATTCTAATTTGCATATGCAAATTAGGGGCAGGGAGGGAAATCATATGACTTTTTGTTGCAAAACAAGGAAGTAAAAAATGTTTTCCCCTTACCACCCCTAATTTGCATATGCAAATTAGGATCCAGATCCAGTTCTCGGCTGAATCTTTCGTGAAGGATTCGGGGGTTCGGCCGAATCCAAAATAGTGGATTCGGTGCATCCCTAATGGAAACTGTGATCCCAACCATTTGTGGAGCCATAAATTAAAAGTAAGAAAGGTATATTTAAATGCAGATGACTCGGAACTGCATTTTAAAGGGAACATATTAATCCAAGCACTATCATTACTATCTGGTTGGCTCCAATGGGCATGAACATATGTCCTTTGCAGTACCAGTTCCCATATATGTGTTTTCTAAGTAAAAAACAAGTCATAGCACCCTATGGGTTAAATTATGGTCAAATTAATCCGATTTCCAATAATATAAAACATTCCTATTGCACACAAATATCTCTTAACTTCCATTCTGAGCCTCTGAAAGATTATACAAACCACAGAGAAGCTTGCAAAGAGTTTTAAAGACAGGATTCTCAGTGCCAATAATTCATTCTGGTCATGCTTAAAATATGTTCAGGCTTTATCACATTCTCATCAGCTCAACAAGCACAAGCAAACACCCCACTCTGTGCTTGGCTTGGGAAAGGTCATTGTATTTCTCGTAACTCATTTTCGACTCTGGTGACATTTACTATGTTCCCAGCAAATTAATCCCACTCCCCAGAAAATGGTAAGCTTCCATATTCATTTCCCCTGAAAAAGGCATGCATTGTAAAATACTAGATTTGAGTAGAGACAGCCTATTACTATCGACATTCATTCCACACATGCATGAGCAATAAGAATGCAGTGAAATGTCTAAAAACATATTAATCCTTATAAAGTAATAAGCATTATTTTAGGGCTACAGTAGACACGATAGTGGTAAATGCAAACTAATTCCATTTATTTGGCTGAAGCTGGAATATCAAGCTGCCATAATAAATCCAGCTGCTGTTTCTAAAATAAGTACTGAAAAAGGTTACCCCATTTAGGTGATTTGGATTAAAGTGGACCCGTCACCCAGACATAAAAATCTGTATAATAAAAGTCCTTTTCAAATTAAATATGAAATCCAATTTCTTTTTTTTTATTAAAGCGTTCATAGCTGTTGTAAACTCATTTAAAAATATCAGCTGTCAATCAAATATTGCCTGCCCCTCCTCTATGCCTAGGCATAGAGGCGGGGCAAGCAATTACTTTAACTTTCCTTAAGGCACTTCCTAGATGTCACTGCTCTCCCCACATTCCCCCAGTTCTCTTCACCGTTTAATTGTGTAACCAGGGCATGGGGATGGACATCAGGTCCCCCTTTGTGGTGCAAGGCTTAATAATAGTGTCCACAAAATGGCTCCTGCCTGCTTGTTATAATTATGAATTCCCAGACTGATGGAAACAAGATTCAAATAATTTATACAGTGTAATTAAAGTTCATTTTGCTTGACTAACGTGATAAAATAGGATTTGAAATATTTTTTTTTGGGTGGCGGGTCCCCTTTAACAAAACAAAGCAAAAAACATGTCCTCAAACTTTTTTTTTAAATCAAGTTTTTCAAACTCATATTTTTAAGATTTATTAATCGAACACATCTTGAAAATTAGAATAAAGAAACCTGTCAGCTAAAACCTGGTAAACGTTCACAGAAGGCAATTGGCATTATGTAAAAAAAATAAAATGTAAAAAGTTCATTATAATTTTAATCACTTATATCAACCAATCAGATGTAGCTTTTACTTATATTCATTTAGAATACAATTGGAATGGTGCCCAGTTTCCCACTATGAAGCATGAGATAAAATACTTGGGGGCTGATTCACTAACAGGCGAATTATTGGCAGTGTCAGCTTCCCACGCCATCCGGCAGGCGCAAATGCGATACGAATATGTTAATTCACTAAAATGCCAAGTTTCATCCCGGGCGTCAAACGCTGGCGACTTTCCGCTACTGTTACTTCAGCAGTGCGAGCAATTCATAGCTAGCGTTCATTTAAGCCTACCGAAAATTCGCTAGTGATCACGCGCTTAGGTCAATTTGCATACGTCGGGTAATTTAAAGTTGTATGGACGTCTTTATTATAAATGTTTTTTATTACACATATCCAGGGAACCTTAATAAAGACAAGAGAGTTATTATAATGCCCTACACATGAGCCCACTGTAAAATTAATGTTCCATATGTTATAAAATATCTGGAGAAAACAGGTTACCCAAAATAAAGTCAAAGTTAGGACTTTTGCAGCCAATCCCGCTTAAAAAAAGGAAAAGACGCCGGCGTTTTTTGAACTTTAATGCATTTTCGGCTCACAGGATATGATGTAAGTGACTGAGGAAGATGTCGCTGCTTTTTAGCACTTCGCCTGGTCTGAGGTTGCGAAGTCAACTCTGGCGGAAGAGGTAACGTTCAGCAAAATCCGAGTGAATTTGCAGAGTAACGTTCGTTCGCCAGAGCGATAAGTCGCCTGGCAATTGAGAGCGAAAGAACGCTAGAGACGGTCCCGTTCCCTAGCAAATTGTTGCGTTTTATTGAACTGGCGATGTCCCTGCGGGTGGCAACACTGGCGAAAAGTCGCTACGCACCACTTCGCCCTTTAGTAAATCTGCCCCCTTGGTCTCAAATATAGTTTACAACTTGAAATGAATTTAATATAGGCATGCACTGAATCCATGATTCAGTTTGGGAATCACCTTTTGCAGATTTTGCAGTTGGATTCAGCTGAAATCATAGGGGCAGAATTTTAATTTTCAAGATCTATTAAATGCAATCATCTCAAAAACTGGAATGTCAAATGTGGCCACCTAGAAGCTGGCTTGATCATGTAGTTATGAAATGAAATGAAAGTTATAATTTCAAAATTCAAGCTACTTTTCAATTTTTAAAGTTTTTGAGATGAATTGGAAATTTGTCAGGCTCTTTAAAAATTATGGCTAGAGTGTGTTTTCACTGTGCTTGAAGTCTTTTTTTCCTGTTTTTTGATGTATGAAGATCCAAATCACAGAAAGATCTGTTATCTGGAAAACCCCAGGTCCTGAGCATTCTGGATAACAGGTCCTATACCTGTATCTCTCAAATATTAATATGCAAATTACAGCTCAGATGTTCTATTTTGTGGAGAATTTAGTATTTGTCTAAAAGCTATGTTATTTGATGCATCCCTACTTTTATATGGTTTAAAAGATTCTGTACTTATGAATGACATTTATCTATGAAACATTTCCCACTTAGATGTTGTTTGTACAGCCCAGACAGTCCACCCAATTGACAGTTATATTTGTACCCTATATAAAATATCTATGGCACAATCTTCTTCCTAATGTAAAATAGTAGGCTATTAAAAATCATATGAGGTGACCCATGACCATATGTTGGCAGGTTAAGTGCTTTTAAACAGAATACCTATTCTTACATTTTAAAACAACTAGTATTTTATTTTGGATACTATACATGTTTCAGTGATCCAATACAAGTGATATCAGAATTCTGCACTGAAATCCATTTCTCAAAAGAGCAAAGATTTTTTTATATTCAATTTTGAAATCTGACATGGGGCTAGACATTTTGTCAATTTCCCAGCTGTCCCTGGTCATGTGTCTGCACTTTAGGAGAGAAATGCTTTCTGGCAGGCTGCTGTTTTTCCTTCTCAATGTAACTGAATGTGTCTCAGTGGGACATGGGTTTTTACTTTTGAGTGTTGTTCTTAGATTTACCAGGCAGCTGTTATCTTGTGTTAGGGAGCTGTTATCTGGTTACCTTCCCATTGTTCTTTTGTTTGGCTGCTGGGGGGAAGGAAGCGGGGTGATATCACTCCAACTTACAGTATAGCAGTAAAGAGTGATTGAAGTTTATCAGAGCACAGGTCACATGACTTTGGGCAGCTGGGAAATTGACAATATGTCTAGCCCCATGTCAGATTTCAAAATTGAATATAAAAAAATCTGTTTGCTCTTTTGAGAAATGGATTTCAGTGCAGAATTCTGCTGGAGCAGCACTATTAACTGATTCATTTTGAAAAAAAAAAGTTTTTTTCCCATGACAGTATCCCTTTAAGAAAATCAAATTTGAAAGTTTTGACTTCTTGTTATTGACAAAGCCATATTTTTCATTTTGTGCTTACATTTTTAATTTTATTAATGCAATGAAAAAGAAACATTTGCTAGCAGTGGGTATAGTTGCTCATAATTAATGCTGCTTCACGGAACAAAATTCAAACTGAAATAACTGTTTTGGCTGTGGTTTGAAATTTCTCAAGCTAAAAACATTCAAGCATAATAAATATCCTAAGATGTAAATCTTTAATACGAATCACATTTAAACACCATATAAAAATTTCCCCATCCAAACCAAATGTATAAATGCCAACACTTAAACCTAAGCCACAACCACAATAGAATCAAAACTTGTCTCAATATAACACAAAACATAGACCCCTATTAAATATCATTACAGCAAATCCAAGTTCAATTTTCAAAAAGTGGGTTTAAAAATCCCGGATTTCATACAGATTCTAAGTACAAGATGATCTCTATACCAAATAGCAATTCTAAATCAACCCCTTTCCTAGTAATGTACAGCTAATTTAGAACCAAAGGCAAAACAGAATTCTAATTCTGTGATAATTGGTACTGCCAAATCTCAAAGAATTATTCAATTAATAAGTTCAAACTCTGAAATCAATAAAAAGTGGGTTTAAATATCCCGGATTTAATACAGATTCTAAGTACAAGATGATCACTATACCAAATAGCAATTCTAAATCAAACCCTATCCTAGTAATGTACAGCTAGTTTAGAACCAAAGGCAAAACAGAATTCTAATTCTGTCATAATTGGTACTGCCAAATCAATTATCAAAGAATTATTAAATTACTTTTATAAACGACAGATGCCAGAAGTCTCTGGAAAGCAAGGGAATATTATTATATGTACTATACTATACTAAATTTCATACTGATTTATCTTCCTTAATGTCTTATCATTATTTAAAACTGCCATGAAATTTGCTTGAATTTTAGGATGGAATTGATCACCTTGTCAACAATAAATAACAATTAAAAAAAATTAAACATTTGGGCCAAGACCCTATTTGGAGCAAACATTTAGAAAGATTATAAACTGTGTTTCTGACAAATTCTAGTTAGAAAACAATGCTTCAATTTTCATAAGGAAAAAACAAAACAAAAACAATTTCCTTATGTCAGTAACATACATTAAATCAATAGGATCAATGACTTTCTATGACCTTCTTGCTTAATTTCTGACCTGAAGGAGTCGTAAGAAGCCTTGTGCTATCACAAAGGCCCAATTCCAGATTGCAAGGCCTCTTAGGATTTCTTCAGGTCGGAAAACTCTAATGGAAGAGACAGATGAGCTCATGGGCAGATGACATAATAATGGTTTGAAGAAGTCTTTAAAGGCCAACCTTTTTTTTTAAAGGTTAAATGTGAAAAAGAGCAAATGTATTAATGCATAATGTTAGTGAAAGCACAATGGGAGGTAATAAATTACTATTTTGACTAACATAGGCCTTGAAGCATTCTGTAGCCTGCTGCCATCTTGAATCTACTTACCGACATAGCTGCGTGATCATTGCTGTTATTCTGAGGGAGTAGCCAGCAAGAAAATCAAAAGACAAAGAGAGTAGAGATGTAACCAGCAAAGAAATATTAGTAGAAGAAAAGAAGAAAGCAGAGTCTAGAAAGAATCTATGTTTGTGCATATAAATGTGCTCCCTTTAGAAATGTCTCTTATACAAGTTTACTCAAAAGGCTACCATTGTTCAATAGTTTGTTTTTCAAGCATGGAAACTGGCCGCCTGTCAAATCATTGAAGACTGTTGTAGCAAAGTAAGAACAGACAGCCAAAATAAACGGTACTTCATTTTACACATTTTAGCTCTTTTTTACACCTCCTTTATAAATATGGACAACATTCTGAAAAGATTCTGAAAAATCAAAATTCTGGAAATAACGTATTTCCGTTTGGGAGAAAGGGAGGCGCCATGGGACTTTGGGAACTAAAAACTGTGCACGAGTGAACTGAATTGGGCATAAACCAGCATTGACTGTATGTGAGGATGGAGTGCACACTGCAGATAACGTGGGGTAGATTAGACAGATTTATGTTCTATTGCTGCTATCCAAGGAAAATCACACAGCAACTCCAGGCACTGAGGTGACTTTTGGGAATTCATTTTAGAAGGTTAGTTAGTAATATCTGCTTTTACTTCCAAGATGTCCAATGCAGACCTCGTCACAGATGTGATATAGCTCTAATAACATTCACCACCCACAGTCTTATTCTAAACTACAATCCACTCGTCCAGCTGGTGATACTTTTGCACTATATTTTTTGGAGTACTTAGATATATTCTGGCTGAGTACACCCACACACACACACATGTTGTTATGGAATTGTGTCTTTGTTATTCTGAGCCAGGGCACCGTCTACCGGATATCAAACCCAATAATGTAGGATTAATTACAGTTAAAAATGTGTTTTCTCTTGATATATATCATGGAAATATTATAATTTACTTTAACAAAATCCCCAAACTAAGTTTCATGACAAGCCATTAGTTGCACGGGCCAAGGAACGTGCTTGAACTTATGCTATAAAAGCATCTCTTCCTAGGAATTCTTTAGCAATTCATTACTAACACACAGTAGCATAGTAAATGTTACCAACTTTGGTTACGATTTGACTTAAACCCATGGCATTTTTAAGACAATTACTAAGAACAACGAGAACAAAAAGATACGAATGCAGCATCATTTTTGAAAATTTGTCCCACTTGTTTTTATAAATTCAACTGGTGTAATATCATAAAAGGGAAATTCAGTTGAAATACGCTTTTGCCCTGTGAACTGAAAAATTAATTAGAAAAAAAAAAACCCCTTGCACACAAAATTTCATTTGTATGGATTTTGATGCATTAAGTCAGTTGTTTGTTTTTTTTGTGGTGCTATCCATAAATGGAATGAAGAAGAAAAGAAAACTGTATCATAGCAATGTTTAGAATTCATGTTTTAAAGCTAAGAAAGATATCTGCCCTACCAGGATATTTGTAGACTTGTGAACTTCATATTAATTTACCTATTATTAAATATATATTATCATTTTGAAATATTCCACACCATAGAACTCATTTAGAATGTCAAGAGCATTCTAGCAATTTATACACTAGTGATGAAAAGTTTGGAATCACTAAAAAAATGGTCATGCCATCTCTTCTGGTAAGTGGTTGACTGATGCAATTTTCATCCTGCAGCACAACAACAATCAAAAACATACTTCAAAGCTTTTTTTGAAGAATAAAAAAGCCAGTTTGACAAGCCCTACAAGCCAGATGTACTTCTGGGAAAAGCTACGCAGGTTGAAATGTCCCCTGAATATCACTATAAACTGACAGCTAGCATGCCAAACGTCTACAGAGGTGGAACTGCTGCAAGTTGAGGTGAACAGAACTGTGTTTACTTTGGTGAGTAAACATATTAGTTTCATGATTCCAAACTTTTAAACACTAGAGCATACACAATATATTGCTATTAATATGAAAAGGAAATAACATTTATTAATTAAAGAAACTAAACAATAAAACGTGAGAGAGAGAGAGAGAGAGAGACAAAAAGGAACAGAAAAACACGAGACAAAATTATTTCTGTAAAATATAAATTGGCAACCACTTCTATAAAAGGAATTCAAATTCACAAGATTTGGTCAACTTACGGGCAAATTAGTAAAAACCTGAAATGTGCTTCTTAAAAAATTGATCAGATCCATTAAGTACCCACTGGCTCTTCCATCTGGCTCAGACATGATCCAGTCGTAGTCGGCTAACTGAATGAATTCATCTATTTTCTGGTTGAGTTTTGTATATATTTCCTCTTCAGCTGAATGTCTTGCGTCCTAACAAATCAGAAAACATTTAAGATTTTGTCAGTTCCAATAAATCAAGCAAGATACTACTCTGGTGTTCTGATATTCTGGAATAGATCATTTTAAAGGGGTTGTTAGCCTTCCAATTAACTTTTGGCATGATGTAGAGGTTGGTATTCTAAAGGCAATTTATAATTTGCATTATTTGTGTTTTTTGTGTTATGTAGCTTTTTTTCAGCAGCTCCCCAGTCATTGATTTAAATGAGGGGTGGGTTATAAGTAGGGAAGACCTGAATAAAAAGATGAGTAATAAAAAGTAGGAAAAACATTAAAATTGTAGCCTTACAGAGCATTTGTTTTTGAGATGTTGGGGCCAGTGACCCCTATTTAAAAGCTGGAAGAGGTCAGATGTTGAAGGCAAATAATTGAAAAACTATAAAAAATAAAGACCAGTTGAAAATTTGCTTGGAATTACCCATTTTATAACATACTAAAAGTTAACATAAATGTGAACCATCCCTTTAAAATGCTTGTGAACATGTTCCACAAAAAAAGGGCTTCAGACACTAATTTTCAGTTTGGTGGTGTGTCCCATGTTTATTTAGACAAGTGCAGAATTTAAACAGAAATGCTGAAAGTGTCTTAAAAAGCCTAGGCCCCCTTTAGACACCAATGATTGCTGGAGATATGATGCTGAGCTACTTTTATGAAGGAGGGACTAGGATTGTTAAATCACTTTATTTTCCCTTGATAATAAGCAAAACAGCCATATTTCCATTCAGAAGTGGAATGGTATATTTCGTATCAATTTTGATTGTGTACAAATTGCAAAATCTGCACAAAGGAATTTGTGTTCCATCCATACAACCCAAGTGCTCTGATCATCTGTAGAAGCGAAGAACATATAATGGAAGAAAATTAACCAACATTTAATAAATTAAAACTGAGCCTCTTTCAAACACATCAGATGGTATCTTTACCAGCAACCTCCCTCTAGAACAGTGCTACCCATCTTATACCATGATGTGGGTCAATACCATGGCACTTGTATGAAGACCAATAGAATGATGGTCACATTCTCCAGGCTGGGGGCTCTGAAAAGCTCTCTAGCACACCGGCCTTCAGTAGAAAAGCCTTGATCTAGCATCTAGAAGTTCCTTTTAATTTTTAAAGCATATGTGCACTGACCGCCATGGAAAGTAGAGGACTTCAAGCACCAAGTTTATCACTTCAACATGGAACAAGGTGAGGGAGGGATTGAATAACTGTGCCAGCCTAAGGGGGCCTGGCAATGATCCCGGCTCCAATTTGAGGAACTACGTATGTCTGTGTAAAAAAAATATATATATTTGGCAGTTCTGATTTTGTTTCTACCCCTTTTTTAGATATGCCCAACTGAAAAAGCACATGACAAAAAGGGGGTATTGTTTCTTATAAGTAGGGATGTAGCGAACCGCCGACAATGTGTTCGCGAACGCCGTTCGCGAACACCGGCAAAAAATGCGAACAGTTCGCGAACAGTTCGCGAACTTCGAACATCCGAAAATCGTTCGATTCGAACGATCGAAGGATTTTAATCGTTCGATCGAACGATTTCCGTTCGAATCGAACGATCGAAGCCATTGGATCGAATGATTTCATTCAATCCAATGGCTTCGATCGTTCGATTCGAACGAAAATCGTTCGATTTTAGCGATCGAATGGTCGAATGATTTTGACGCGAACGCCTATTGGCGAACGTCGCGCGACGTTCGCGAACTTGCGGCGGACGCGAACAGTCGAAGTTCGCGCGAACTAGTTCGCCGGCGAACAGTTCGCTACATCCCTACTTATAAGCCATGAGTCTTAAAGGAGAACTAAAGCCTAACTAAAGAAGTAGCTTGGAATGTTGTACGTTATGTTTTGGGCTTCTGTACCTGTCCAAGGCAACCACAGCCCTTTAGCAGTAAATATCTGTGTCTCCAAAGATGCCCCAGTAGCTCCCTATCTTCTTTTCTGCTAATTCACTGCACATGTTCTGTGCTGCTGTCACTTACTGAGCTTAGGGACCCACTCACAATATAAAGTACACATAGAATAGAAATGTCACAGTATAAGGCTGATTAGTAATTAATACAGATAATTACTACATCGCAGCACAGAAACCAGTGCAATTAGCATCAGAATTTAATAATCAGCCCCATAGCATCAGTTTATATTACAGACAAACCTCATTTTCTGCTTGATTATTTGTGACGACCCCTAAGCTTAGCTTCTCAACAGCTGCTCAGAGCCCACTGAGCATGTGAGTGTCACAGACACTTTCCAATATGGTGACCCACTGTGACAAGTTTGAAGTCCTGGATCATTGCTGCTATTGACAAGCTGAAACTTTAGGCTGGTGCAATAAATTCAAATGATAAAATATGGTATTTTTAGCAATATTCATTTTTAGGGTTTAGTTCTCCTTTAAGGTGATGTATGTCCTGCTTCCTTATTTAAGGATGTGAAGCAGGAGGCCTGCACCTGAGGAGCCCAGATGGGTAATTGTGACCTGATTAGGGGGCTCTATTATATGTGACAAAAGGTTGCTGGCAGTGAAAACCAGCACTCTATGCTCTCAGAATATGACATCAGTTGACTGTTATTCATTCCCATGTAAGACTTTGGTTGTACTGAGTGTCAGGATTGAAATATATGACTACAGCATTGTCATAAATAATTTGTCAACCCAGTCACAATCGAGTCTTTGAGGTTATACATTTGGAAATAAAAATGTTAGCACTGTTGCTCATTTGTCTTGGAATGGTGTGGAGACCAATAGGTGGTTATGATAATTTTGTAGACCATTTAGTTTCAGATGAAAGCATCTCTGACATATGGACGCACATTTATACATCATATTTTCTGTTTCAGGTCTTGGCTGGATTGATTACACCAGCTAAAATCGCTGCAATGCTTAATTTTTCCGTGTTGTTCGTTTGGCACTGTACACAGTATGTCTTGAGATATGGAGATATTGTCATAATGAACAATTCTCCACCCACTGATTAATGTAAGCAATTAAGGCACAGGGGAGAAATTGTTTCTGGAAGATTTATTGTCTTCAAAGTCATGCTGGACACTAGCGCAGTGCTCCGCAGAAATAAAATGCATAGAAAGCAGCTATGTAGGATGTATTATGGGATGTCGGATCTTTATCCACCACAGTTTAGGCTATTACAGGAGGCATATGATTTCCTACCTGCGATTTACATTAATTCTGGTGGGAAAGGGGACCCTAACCTCCTCTGAAGGTTATGAAGCATGGGTGACAAAACATCCTCACTAGTGATGTGTGGGTTGACCAGAAACTAGCAGTGACCCAAGAATTGACCACCAGCTGGGCGGGTTCGGGTTGAAATTTGGCCAATTATTGCAGGTTAGGGTTGGGTGAGGGTCAAACTGGGACAATCCACTCCTTTACTGCTCCCAAAGATTTCCCGTCTTGGAACCAGAGGCACGCATAGAAGTAGCGTACAGAGTGAGAAGACACAGGTATGGGTTGGGCGCGGGTACTATTGCGGATTAGGATGGGTGTGTGTCAAAGTTTTGTGGGTTAGGGTCGGGTGAAGGTTCAGTTTATCATGGCTTGCACAGTACTACAGTACTGCATATTTTTGATCTTCACCAATGCTGATTAATTTTTTCCCCGGCTAGTGCATTCTACCCTTAGGGTAGAACCCAATGATCACCCTTCATGTTCTTTGGTGGGAAGACTCAAGCAAATAACTTCCTATTGCAATTTATGGCAGACCTCACAAAAAAAAACATCTGGCAGTGATTATCCCTGGAGAATATTAATGGACACATTTTCAGCCAATAATCTCCCCGCCCCCCCTCTCAACATCCCATTCATGACTTTAGCCATCAAATATAATGAGAGGCCATCCAGAAATGATCAAAACAAGGCAAAATCACCTTATATGCCACTGCCTAAGGGCAGCCAAGATGGTTCATAATTACTAGATAAACTACATGAAGAACTGGGATATTCTCAGTTTTTTTGGCTTCACACGCACACAATGTTCAATATTTTTTATCCATATAACATTTATGAGTAGGTCTTTACCATGCAAACAGGACGTCTAGAATAAATTAGGCAGAATCTAAGTACGCTGTGCCCCATGCTTTCAAGCTGCCCAAGCCCTTTCTCTTGTTCAATTTTACTGCCAGCGGGAGGAAAACCACTTGTCTCATTTACATGACCCTTCAACACAGTTCTCGTTTTATCAGGTCACATTTTCCTTAAATCAAATTATCTACATATTAAATAACACTGCTCGTTGGCTACATGATGTCAATAAAGAGAAATCTATGATCTACAGATAATATAAGAGCGACTGCAGATACTTAAATGACAAAGAAATATGGAGAAAATCAATGCAAGATGTTTTCTGAAAAACAAACCACTAGGAAAACCGATCGCTTTACCGGTTTAATGGAACAATGTAGATGAAATAATATTTATGATTTTAAAGGAAAATATAGTTTCAGCAAAATATATTCAACTTAACCACTGATTTACCATTACTTTGGCAAATAACAGTGTTTTAGATTTTAACTACAACTCCCTACAGTCACATAAATTTTGGAGACGCTCAACTTAAGACGGACATGCACAGGCTGCCCACACGGCCCCTCCAGACCCAGTTTGTGTATCAGTGAAAAAGTCTTCCTGCTTGACCAATATTTGACCAAGAATTAGCCAAATATCTATTAAGCAGCTTTAGAAATCTTGCTAGACAAAGTCTGAATTGGGTCAGTGTCGGACTGAGCCAGCAAGACACTGGGAAAAATCCCTGTGGGCCCCGCCGACCCAATACTTCTCCCCTTTGACCTCCCTTCCTGATTGAGACTGCAAAGGTGAGAACAAGGTACAACTAGTGGAGGGAGAGGGGGTTGCGGCACAGGTATTCGTTGGAGGACCTGACCTCACGACCGGGGCGGCCTGAGATGACAGCCCCATTGGGCCCCCCAGTCTGTCGCTGTGTTGGGTCATTGATTAGTACCCTATTATACCCCATATGCCCTGTTAGGATCTGTTTGTTAGCCTAAAGGTTAAGCAGTTGCATCTTCCTGTCTCCCATTAAGAATTGAGTGCAGTTGCACCTAATGATGCAGAGGGACCCTGGAGAAACTGCCACCTCTGGACCAGGCCATAGCTCCAGGGTTCCCTGTGTGCCCCATGTCAATAAGCACATAAGACTTGAATCGAACACACATACCACTCTTGTGGAAAAATGGTTGGGTCGAGGGAAACTTTGTGGGCAGGCCACATAGGCCCGGTCCTAGGGCAGCAAATTGGGGGTGGCATTCAGCACACTGGCCACATGTGAACTGGGGACTGAGTGGGAGGTTTTGACAGTTGTTTGAATCTCCTGCCTGCCCAATCCACAGCAATCGTGTCAGCAGCAGCGAAGAAGGCGAGAGGTAAGTGCAAGTGTGAGTGTGGGGGGAGTTGGCTGCAGGAGGGTCAGTTTTACTGGGGGGGGGTGCAGGGGAGGGGCGATCGGTGCCGGTTGCCTAGGGGCACTCTATTTTTAAAACCAGCCCTGTATATACATATATGAGGGTTGCCCCCTTAAAGCTGCCTCTCTAGTCATGGCCCCTCAGGTGCCAATATAAATTTATTCTCTTTTGTCCTGTAGCTATCCAGTTTGAAACATGCATCCCCTTAGATGAAAGACTTAAAGATTAGGTAAACAGACCAACTGCAAAGCTGCTTGGATTATTTCCATCTGCAGAACACTAAGGGGGTTATGTAATAAAAAGCTGTTTGCCCAGGAGCAGTAACGCATAGCAACCAATCAGCAGGTAGTATTTACCTGTATGAAAGCAAACATGTTATGGGTTGCTAGGGGTTACTGCTCCTGGGCAAACTTGGTGCCTTTTATTACATAACCCCCTAAAAGTGAATTAAACGTAGAGTGCTGTGGGAAATACTCCCAACCATCAAGAAATGTAGCTTTCTCTGTCAGTGGGATTGTTAGACATACCTTAAATGTAGAAAGTCCATAAAGTCTTGTCGTGTGCACTGTTTCGGGTGAAATATTTGTAATATTTGTAATAAATTCCTCCAGGTATTTACAGGCTTGCTCCAGGTGTGTGGTGTTGATGATGATCTGCACTAGCTGCAAAGCACAAAATACATCCGGCATGAGACGTGTACCTCCCAAGGGCCACCTGATTTTTTTTTTTAAGCTCTTGTCCTTCCAGACATGAATGGCAATACATGGCAATTAGAGTATTACAGGCTGGGGCTGATGGTAATCATTCACTTCCAGTTCAACAGAGTTCAGCAAACTTTCTTCACACGCAGGCTAGACTCACAAACCAAAAACAGCATTTTTTTTTATCTAAAAAAAGTACTTTATCTGTTGAATAAAAAAATGTTAATAAATAAGTTTAGTATTTTACTTGTTATTCTTTCCCTTCTGCACTTTTGTATATTTATTAGGCGCTTCCAATTTTTAGAAAGATGCCTGTTAAAGGGGTTGTTCATCTTTGAGTTAACTTAAATATGATGAAGAGAGTGATAGTCTTATTCAAATCAATGTCTGGTTGCTAGCATAATTTGGACCATAGCAACCAGATAGCTGCTGACCTCTCCTAGGCCCTCTCCTATTCATATTCCAGTCTCTTATTCAAATCCATGCATGATTGCTAGGGTAATTTGAACCTGATTGCTGAAATTGCAAACTGGAGAGCTGCTGAATAAAAAAGCTAAATCAGTTCAAACCCATTAATAATAAAAAATGAGAACCAAGTGCAAATTATCTCAGAATATCACTCTCTACATCATACTAAAAGTTCATTTAAAGACGAACAACCCCCTTAATACACTGGCTTTTAGAATGTATTGGGTTCAAGATCCATTTTTATGTCAAATATTAGGAGGGGCTCATAACTTATTATATCAATAGTTATATCAACTGTTCAGCCATATTTCTGAGAATATCTAAGGCAGCAAATACCTGTTCGCCCAAATTCTCCTTCAGACTGGGCATATCCATAAGATATATATTTGCTTGCTTACTTCTGCATGTATACAGTATATGAATATTACCTCTGTTAAACCTATGTGTGGTTTTTTGATGACATTCTGCAAATTGCCGCTCAGTGTTCTGGTGAGAAGCAAATTGGTAGATTTTCGGAGCATGTCGTCAATTTCCGTGGAGCTAAAAAAAAAAGAAAAAGATGATACTCTTCAAACATCTGTCCAGTAAACCACTCCTAAAATCGTATAAGATTGCATTCCATTTGCCATAATACATAAATCTATTATTATCTACCTACCTAGCCATGATCTATTAACCAAGCAAACACACTCTGCCCCTGGTGCCAGTTGCACCTTTCTTAGCGAAAACACAGAGAGTTAAAGGGGCACGCGAAAATGAAAATCTAATATAAGCTTCATCATACTGAAATATGAAACTTTGTAAATATAACCAGTTTAAATATTTTGCATTGTTTCTGAAATAATCAAGTTTATCTTCACTATTCCTCTCTCAGCATCTGTTTCTCTTTTTTCTGTCTTCATGCAGGAGTTGGGTGTCAGATATTCATTGATAGTTAGACCGAATATATCTTATAGGGGGCTCCCTTTCGTAGCAGATGTATTAGAGCTCACTCAAATAACTGATTCCAGTAGAAACACAATCTAACAAAATAACTGCCTTTTGCACAAATTCTGCATGTAGAGAGACATGTCTGGTGATTTTAATAGAGTGAGCTCTAATACATCTTCTAGGCAAAATGAGCCCCCTATAAGATATATTGGATCTAACTATCAATGATTATCTGACCACAATTGGATCAGCCCGAAATCGCTCACCTCAATGTGGGCATATCGGGGAGAGATCCACTCATTTAGCAAAATCTTTAGACCAGATATGTGAACTCTGTGACTTCTTCAGGCTGCTGCTCCCAGCCTTTGGCTACATACACACAAAACTTCACTTGTCATCTTTTCATTTTATATAGTAGCTGGGGTTAAAAAAATACCCATGTCCATCAAATCCCACCTTCTAGCTCATACAGTGAAAACTGCTTTCCTAACTTCAAAACAACAATTGATCCTTGACCATGACCAGCACTATATTAGGTACAGGGCATTAATACCAATGGCTTTCCGTTTTCTCCTTTGCTGAAAAAGCATCCGTCCCTTTCTTGAAACTGTCTAATATATCTGCCACTATAACCACTCCAGGGAGAGAATTCTACAACTCCACCGCTCTTGTTGTAATAAAAACTTAAAAAAATGAGCCCCATTGATTGTCAGAGAGACATACACATACAATGAGGGTGACTGAGGAGAAATGGCTTCACCTAACCATGCAGATTGTATTGGAATCTATTGCTATCATTGACAGTACAGCAATTTTATGTGTCCGTGGCTCATCTTTGAAGTAACTTTTAGCATGTTATAGAATGTCCAATTCCAAGAAATTAGTTTTCATTGTTTATAATTTATAGTTTTCTTAATTATTTGCCTTCTTCTGACTCCAGCTTTTAAATGGGGGACACTGTCCTTGTTATTGCTACTTTTTCTTTCTATTCAGAGCCTCTCCTATTCATATTCCAGTCTCTTATTCAAATCAGTGCATGGTTGCTAGGGGAATTAATTTGGACCCCAGCAACCAGATTGCTGAAACTGCAAACTGGACAGCAGCAGAATAAAAAGCTAAATAACTCAAAAGCCACAAATCATAAAACATGAAAACCAATTGCAAATTGTCTCAGAATATCAGTCTCTACATCATAGTAAACGTTAACTCAAAGGCGAACAACTCCTTTAAAGGGTTCTCATCCTTGTCGCCAATCTGTTGTGTCCATTTAATATAGTGAAACACACAGACAAGTAGCTGCTGGAGTAATTGTGTAATGCTTAACAGGAAGGAAACTCCATAACTCAGTAAGATAAAAGTAGCATAGAAAACATAACAGCAGATTCAACAGGAAGCCTCATACATAAGACTCTAGTACTAGAACAGCATCAGCAGATTCAACAGGCACAATTACTTTAACATATATTTAACAGTTCTGATGGCAACCCTACACTGGACCCATTTAGTCTGCCTGCTTTTTTGGATTCTAAAGGCTCCCATACATGGGCCGATAAAAGCTGCTGACAGACCGAGTCAGCAACCTAGGACCCACGATTGGATCAGCCCAATATCGCCCACCTCAATGTGGGCATATCGGGGAGAGATCCACTCGTTATGGCCATGTTTAAAGTGATATTGCTACAAATCATATTCTCAAACTGACTTTACCTTGAGCAAACATTATTTCAAAAGTCACTGCCTGGGGGGAGAGTTACAGTTCAACATAATAAAAATGGCAAGGGCACCAATTCAAAGCAATGTGGACTTAAAGATGTTCAAATGCCACCACTATAAACACAATTAGTGCTTGAGTACGCGGAGCACTTTCTAAATACTGCAGCACACTTTTTGCTTTATTATAAACCACCGGTGAATGGTCCCCTCTTTCGGCTCGGTTGTTAGCAGCCACTTTTTACATATGTTTTTTTAGCAAATATTTACAGGTTAGGCCAAAAGGTTACTCGTTAATATGTGTAAATTGCACTCAGTGCCAATTAAGGATGTGTGAAATTGCAGTCATTTACATCCATTAAGAGATAAGAATGAGCAGATAAACTGGCGATGGCTGCTGGATCCCCTGTTTTCCAGCTGAGCGTGCAGCTGGGAGCCTATCTCTTTTAAATCAGCCCTGGTTAAAAGGCAATCAAATTGAAATTAGTATCACAAAGGAGCAGGTTAATCTGTTCACGGCTAAAACAAAGCAAACACCTTCTGTGACAATGCCGGGTTGCAGTTTCTAGCACAAATTTACAAATTACGTTGAAGCTGAGTTCAATGACCTCTCCCGTGAAAATCCGTGGATTAAAGTGCGTGCTATAACTTCCTATACTGTAAGAGATTTTAGGATTTGCCATGCAGAGCACACTATCTGGGGAATTCAATTTTAACTTTGCACCAATCACTTCCAGGTCAGGTCGAAGCATGTAGTGATAAGGACAAGATAAATGGGCTTAACTGCAGGAAAACAGGGTCACATGGCTTATTTGTTTAGGCTATGAGAAAGAGAAATAGCATCCGTACAAATGTATACTGTAGTTGTCAGATGTCCCTCATTCCTGAGGACATTAATAATACGGACCCTTTGACTTTGACGTTTTTGGCCTCAGAAATGTATTTTTTAAATGACCAGCTGCAAGGAGGTATTTTAGTAATCCTCACTCAAAGAAACTAAGGTTTCTTCCACTAGATACTTACCAAAGTTTTGGGCAGCTAGGCCTGGACATTATTTATACTGGTTCCATCTCCATACCTGTAATTACTAGGTAGGTCACTAGTGTTCGAGACTGCCAAGCAGGGCCGCCATAAAAAATTCTACTTGGACAGCAGACTCTCACCAACAGCAGCCCACAGTTAATAGGCTACACCTGATTAGGCCTCTTGGACTAAATCCCATGTCTGATCACATCCATGAATGATTCACCCAGCCATACCCCATTATGCCCAAGATCTACCTAAAACCAGTCCATTCTCCAACACACCCCTTCTTTGCTCACAAATTGGACCGTCATGTCTCTTGGGTCCTCCCTTGGAAGCTATTTCTAAAGAGATTCAGTATAATAGATGAATAATGGTCCCTACACACAGGTGTTTGGGAGTCTGCTAAAATACATGCAAAATACAATAAGAACATACATTGTAGTTAAATCCCTTTTCATGCAAGTAAAGTGAGTTAAAATGCATTAAAAAAAACCAGATTGTGCAAAAGACACAGATCTAAACGTCGGTGGCTACATTGACTGGTGGGCAGTCAATTCGCTCATGTGCTCAGATGCACTCAAACCTGTGTCTCCAACATGTGACAAAAACCCCCAAAAAAACCCCCCTAAGGCTAGTTTTAGATGGGAAGGAAAGGAAACCAAATTTATGCACACCGGTTTTCATTAAAATCCGAAATCTTTATTGATCCATTGTTAAAAGGAGGCACATCACACTGAGCTTGACGCGTTTCAGGCACAGGCGCCCTTAATCATAAGCAAGTTAGTTTTAGATGGTCTGTCTTGTCCTCCGACACAAATGCACTGGCAAAGAAACGTGCTACATTATTACGAATGCAAGAGATCCATCAATCTGTGCATGTGAGCGGATTCTAGTGCAAATCTGCACCATGTGCACACAGACAGATGGATAATGTGCCTGGCAGCGAATCACATTTTTTCCACTGTGTGACGCTAGATTTAGGGCATGTCAATGATAACACGTGACCAAATGTGAGAATATAAAAAAAGGAAAATGGACGGCACTTAAAAATTTATTGCAGCACCCTGCAGATAGGACAACCTAACACGTTTCGGGAACAATATGATTAAGGGAGTTGTTCCCGAAACGCGTTAGGTTTGCTGCAATGAATTTTTAACCACAGTGCCGTCCATTTTCCTTTTTTTATGTACAGAGACAGTGGGGATGCTAAGGAATAAGCACCTGGTTCCAGGGAGCTGAATTTTAGGGGAGCTTTGAGCAGATTTTTTTTGTATATTTTTGTCAAATGTGAGAATATGTGCAGCAGCGCTGCCAGTCCTTACCTTCTGTGGAGTGACTCTGAGAATTTAAGGCTAGCGTAGATGAATTCTTTCACCTGCGAGTAAATCTGAGGAACTGACTGAGATATCGGAAGTTTCTTTGGAAATGGTTTCTAAGATAAAGAAAAGCAAGTGCCACATTAGTACTTTGCATAACTGCAATATTAACAAAGAGTGATGATGGGCCAGTAAGTCATGTGTACAGTACTGCAGCCCATCCTACATGCAAAAGACATATACGTTTTCTAATTATACACATGCCATAAACAATATGCACATTTTAACCCTTTATGTGTTGCTGATCGTGGAAACAAAAACGCTGATATTCACGCTACAAAAAGTGCCATAGGCTGTGCTTTTGCAATATGGTCAATTTGATGGCAAACAAAGGGGCAGATTTACTAAGCTCCAGTGAATTTTTGAAGTTAAAAAAGTTCGAATTTCAAAGTAAATTTTTGGGTACTTCGACCATCGAATAGGCTATATTCGACCATTCGACTTCGATTTGAATGATTCGAAGTAAAAATCATTCAAATATTCGACCATTCGATAATCGAAGTACTGTGTCTTTAAAAAAAACTTTGACTTCATACTTCGCCAATTTAAAGCTACCGAAGTGCAATGTTAGCCTATGGGGACCTTCCAGAGCACTTTTCTTTTTTTTTTTTTTTTTTTTTTTTTTAAATTCAAAATTTTTATTGATTTACTTCAATACAGTATAGAATGCAAAACATAGTTCAACAAAAAGATATCAGCATATGTAACGACATGTAAAGTATCTACGCAGCATATCAAAAAAATGTAGTTTCCACGCATGAACTATTATTATGAAAGTGCTAAAGTGACTGTATCTTTAATTAAAATGGGAGGGAGGGAGAAAAAGAATAAGAATAAGGGGATAGGAAAATAGAAAGATAAGGAGAAAGGTGACAAGAATAGTAATAATGCGTTCAACCATTTACGTACATCTAATTTGAGGCATCGTGTCCTGCACAGTCTAAGTTTTGTTTGGTCTAATAAAAATCCTCAGATCGATCGCTAAAAATCGTTCGAAACAAACAATTTAATCGATCGATCGAACGATTTCTATTCGATCGTTCGAACGCTAAATTTGGTGAAAAATCCTTCAACTTCGATATTCGAAGTCAAAGGATTTCAATTCGAGAGTCGAATTTCGAAGTTTTTTTAACTTCGAAATTCGACCCTTAGTAAATCTGCCCCCAAGTGTTAATTTTTTTAGTACAGACAATAGCGGATATGGCTCCGAGAAGCTAAGGGTCCCTTGGAGAGGAAATGTTTATAAACATATTACAAAGAACATATTATATGCTGTAAAAATTTTTAAGACATTTTTGACACATACAATTTCCAGCCTGTGACCCAACTAAGGGGCAAATTCACTAAAGGGCGAGTTTTCGCCAACAAATCGTTGGCGTAAACTCGCCCTTTAGTGAATTTACCCCTTAGTTGGGTCACATGCTGGAAATTGTATGTGTCAATTTGCGCCACTTCGCCAGGCGCAAATTCGTTACCACTACACTAATTCTCTAAAATGCGAAGTTGTGTCTCAGCAGCCGAACGCTGGCGAATTTTCGTTAGCGTTACTTCGGCTGTGCAAGCATTTCATAGCGAATTTTCGCTAGCGTTTGTTACTACCAAGTGAAACTTCACTAGTACTCAATTTGAATTGGGCAGGTACATAAAAGTCATATGGACGTCTTTATTAGTGATGTTGGTGCAAATGCTTCTAATGGCCAATTTTTATTCAAAATGTCAAACGAAGCAAAGTATAGATGAAAGAGATCCTCTAATTCCCTAGACATGAGCCCACCCTTAAACAATTGTGGCATGCCCCTCAAATTAGTGAATAAAAATTGTTCACACATAAATCTTTAATAGTTACTACTTTGGAAGGCAATCCCACTTTAAAAAATATAAAGTCGCCAGCGTTTTTTTAACACTTTTATGAGTTTCCGGCATACAGGATATGATGTCACTGACATAAGATTGAGGGGGATGTAGCTTTGTAGTTCACCTGGTCTGAGGTGGCAAAGTAAACTCTGGCGAAAGGGGAAACGTTCTGTAAAATTCACTTCTTAGTGAATTTGAGGAGTAACAACCTCTCGCCAGAGTAAAAAGTCGCCTGGCGATAGGGTGCGAACGAACGCTAGCAATGGTCTCGATTGCTAGCGAATTGTCCTCTACGCCTGTTAGTAAATTGGCGATGTCCCTGCAGATGAGATTTCTGGCTAGCGACGGACAATTCGCCCTTAAGCGAATCTGCCCCTTTTTCTCAACTTCAAGCTACTTTAGAAAGCCAAAGCAGCTTGTATGCTTCCCCAGCCGCAATCTACATTATTTCTGGTAGAGAGCTAGGGAAGTTCTTTTACCCACATTTGTTGTGGGCGACAAACAGGGTCAGAGGGGACACCAGAAAAAGCCAGATGAGCTCTGCCGACCCAGGCTCAATCCCCGACGAGCCTGGGCTTCCCTCTCTCCTCTTATTGTGGCTACAAAAGTTTAAAAGATACGTGGGGGCAGGTGTCCGTGAATGGAGGTGGGGGGGTGACGTGGCAGTCCCGGTGGGCCCCGTACACCCTAGTCCGACACTGTTGACAAAACATCCCATGTGCCAGGGCCCTAAGGCAAGTTGGGCAAACTCTTTTAAGCCAGGGATACCTTATCAGTCTCTGTGTCCTGGAACGGAAACTTGCTGATAACATTTCTGTATTCCTCCTCATTAGCTACAGGAATAGGACTGTAGTTATCTGCTTCAAAAATAGTCCTGCAGTAAGACAAAGAGATGCAGGTTACTGTACATATGAGGAATTATATCACAGGATGCTAACAAATTATAAAGTGTGGCAAACATTTAGATTTGGGGAGATTAGTTGCCCAGCGACAAATCTCCTCTTCTTCGGGCGACTAATCTCCCTAAATGCCTTCCTGCCGGCAAAAATTCGAATCGAAGGCGGGATGGCATACGTAGCGTTTAGTTTTCCGAAGCTGCCTCACGAGGTAACTTCAGGCGACTTTGGAAGACCGAATTGGTCCGTATGTCTTCCCGCCGGCGATTCTCATTATTGCTGAAAGGCATTTCGGAGAGAAGAGGAGATTTGTCGCTGGGTGCCAATCACCACATGTGCCACCACCCTAATGTGAACAGAAAGTGTAATGACAAAGAGACAGTGCTGGCACAGTGATACCTAAACTCACATGGTTCTTTATCAGTAAACTACACAATTCTAATGTAGAAGAAGAGCTCTGTCCCCCTCTACCATCTGGTTGAAAACAGTGGGGGACAAAACAACCCTCTCCATTGTATTATTGCTCCTAACAGTAATTGAAAAGTACGCTATTGCAGGGCTGATCCTATCAAATGTGGGGCCCAATTGGGACCATGTTGGAGGGGCCCCTAGACAAAGTGTTGCTGGCTACTGACACAGCAAGTATTTAGGAAAATAAGGGCATACAGGCACAAAATAGAAAGGAAAGGGGCAGACAAGGTAAGAGAGTGAGAGGGATGAAATAGGGGCACATAATAGGGGCACACAGGGTAAGAGAGAGAGGGAGGAAATAGGAGAGTGGACTTGGGCCAATCAGTTTGGCAGCAGGCTGGGCCGATTCAGCTTGGGAGCAGGCTTGGTTGGATTGCGGGCAGGCAGGGCCTATCAAGGTTGGAGGAAAGCTGGGCCTAATAGAGTTGGGGGCAGGCTAGACCTATGGAGTTGGGGGATAGGCTGGCTCATCAGAGTTGAGGGTGGGCTGGACCTATGGATTTGGGGATGGGCTGGACTCTCAAAGTTGGGGGCAGGCCAGGCAGCATCATGTGCTGAGGGAAAAATTATCTGTGCTGCCCTGTGGTGCGGGGCCCCCAGAGGTGCGGGGCCCAATTGGGCCCAATTGGTCCAATTGGCCTAAGGCCGGCCCTGCGCTATTGCATTTTGGTCCTGAGGTCCGTCAGCTCAGTGTGCATAATACAGAGTGCCTTCCATTCCCTAATACTGATACTGATTAAAACTGATGACAAGGGGAGAGGGGTGTTGTATTTACTACTGTTTTCTTCTGGATGATGGATAAAATGCTGTGTGCAGGGTCGGAATGATCCAAAGGGAGATCAGGAAAAATACTGGTGGAACCCTGTCCTGTCCGCAGACCAACCAACATCTGTATAATGCATACAAAAATAAAGATGGTTGTGTGTTCCACTGTGGAACAGTCAACCATTTTTAGTTTTTGTATGTAGGCCTGGGAGATTGAAAATCGGGTGCGGAGTGATGGGGCGGACAGGGGTTGATAGGTTGGAGGATTTCAATGTAGGGGTGGCTGAGAGATGGGCCCTTGACTCCTGGGTACCCCAGTATGACACTGCTTGTGTAGCATAGCCCTTAGTGAGTTATGTGGCGTTGCCCACAGAAGAGGAGACCTGTCAATGGACTAAAAGGCCACTGTCCATCTCCTGATTTAGAGCAGAGACACACGGTCAGATTCGGGGAGATAAGTCGCCCGTAGAAGAAGCTGGGCGACTAATCTCCCTGAATCTGAGCATGTGTCTCTGCCCTTAAACAACTTTCAACGGGCTGAATCTTTCCATCATCCTTATGTGCAAAGCTGAACTGCCTTGAATCTCCACCCAAAAGGTTTTGCACAATAAAAGAAAATGCAATCCTAAATCAGAACCAGAGAACAGAACAGGATAAACACAAACGGCACTTTCATTTACAAATGACTTTAAAATCATTAGAAATGGAATTAATGTATATTGGAGAGTTGCTGACATTTATATTTTCTATCACTATGAAAAATTATAATTTGGGTGGAGATTGCGAAAGGCAATTAAAAAGTATATAAGCAACGCTTTTTATTTTTTGGCTGAACCAGAAAAGCTTCTGCAGACGTTCATTCGGCCAAACAAAATGAATAAGATTCCAATTTATTCTTCTGAGAATCAGAATCTTCCTGAAATCAAAAATGTTCATGCAAATATTTGTAAAAATGTGTTTTGGTAGCTTATCGTAACACTGAGGCTTACAAAGATATATACAATATTTCTGCTAAAGTACAGGGAAGCATTAAATACTATCCATCTATTCAGTTAATAAATTAGCATCTTTTCCATACCTGAATATCCCTGCCCATTTTTTAAGCAGTGTTTCATTGTATCTGTCTCTTACTTCAAACAGCAGATCAAACAGTCGAGTAACTGGAAAACCAAAGCTCTGAAAGGGCATAAAAACAATTATGTTTTTGTACTTTCTTTATAAAAAATAAAATCAAAATGAATAAGGTTGCAGTCATGATATGCAACAAGAATTAGAGTGAAGTGCTTTTGTATAATGCAGATTTGTAGGTTATACATGAAAGTGCAGATTAAGATGAACACTAAGGGGCAGATTTACCAAGGGTCGAAGTGAATTTGAGGGAATTTTCAAAGTAAAAAAATTTGAAGTAATTTTTTGGATACTTCGACCATCGAAAAGGATACTACGACTTTGACGTAAAATCGTTCCAATATTCGACCATTCGATAATAGAAGTACTGTTTTTTTTAAAAAAGCTTCGATTTCAAAACTTCGCCAAATTAAACCTGCCGAAGTGCTATGTTAGCCTATGGGGACCTTCTAGAACATTTTTCTAAGTTTTTGGAAGTCGAAATAAAATCATTCGATTGATCGATGAAATCCTTTGATCAAACGATTTTACTTTGACTGCAGGACACCAAAATTCGATGAAAAAAACATTGACTTCGATATTTGAAGTCGAAGTATTTCAATTCGATGGTCGAATTTCGAAGTATTTTTAACTTCGAAATTCGACCCTTGATAAATCTGCCCCCTAAGGGAATTATTTATCAAAGGTCAAATTTTAAAGCTTTATGAGCTTTTTTAAACATCAAATTAACTCACAACTCGAATGGTTTCTAATTTAAGAAAAAACTCGAATGGAAAAAGCTTGGATCAGTAAGTTTGGGATTAAAAACCCAAAAACTCGAATTGATCGCGTTTTTGGCAGAAAAATAAACTGGAATCACGAATTGATCTACCAAAAAAAACTGAACATCACGAAGACCTCTGCCATTGACTTCTACAGACCCTCAGCAGGTTTTACAATTTAGATGGTGTATTTTCGGATTTGAGTTATTTATTTGAGTCGGGGTACAATTCACAAAATATTCGAGTTTTTTTAACCTGAAAACTCGATTTTTGACCCAAAAATATTTTACAATTTCTCTACAACTCTGAAAATTTGAGATTTTTGAAGTGTGAAAACAACGAAAAACTTAAATATAAAACTTCGGCCAGTAAAAGTAGTCAAGGTCCCATACAAGCCAATGGTAGCTTCAGACTTTTAGAGGTTTTTGGATTTTTTTTTAAGTAATTGAGAAATCAAATTTTATAGATATTTATATTTTTTAGCACATAGTTCAGCATTTTTTTCCATTCAAAATT
Source organism: Xenopus petersii (assembly GCA_038501925.1). Taxonomy (NCBI): domain Eukaryota; kingdom Metazoa; phylum Chordata; class Amphibia; order Anura; family Pipidae; genus Xenopus; species Xenopus petersii. The sequence continues at coordinate 121,860,163 of CM076684.1, read as the reverse complement.
TTTATAATCATATCTTTAAATAACTTTGCTGGTATTCATGGATATATAGTGAATAAAGTACCCCTCTTGTAAACTTTAAGGATATTATAAGAGTTCCATGACTCTGCCTTGTGCTTTTATACAGGTCATGGAACGCCAAGCTTATTCTCATATTTTCCAACAAGGGGTACTTTATTTATTATGATACACAAGTTTTAGTGAGTTATGTGACAAAAATGACATCACTACTTACCGTTTATAACTGATGACATCACTAGTCAACGTTTATAAGGATATCATTTACAAGATATTCATGGCTTTTGTGTATTATAGAGATATAGGATTTTATCATGTTTTCAAAATGCTCTGATACCACTAATACAATGGGAGGCACATTTATCAAGGGTCGAATTTCGAGGGTTAGTCGACCCTCGAAGTAAAATTCTTGGAATTCGAATATTGAATTCGAAGGATTTTAGCGCAAATACTTCGATCGAACAATCAAATAAAAATCGTTCAATCAAACAATAAAATCCTTCGAACCGAATGATTCTAAGGTTTTTAATCGATCAATCAAACGATTTGAAGGATTTTAATCGATCGATCTAACGATTTTTATTCGATCATAAAATCTTAGAAAAGTGTCGGGGAAGTTCCCCATAGGCTAACATTGAACCTCGGTAGGTTTAAACTGCCGAAGTATGTAGTCAAAGTATTTTTTAAAGAGACAGTACTTCGACTATCGAATGGTCGAATAGTCGAATGATATTTAGTTTGAATCGTTCGAATCAAAGTCGAAGGTCGTAGTAGCCTATTCGATGGTCGAATGAACCGAAAAAAATACTTCGAAATTCAAAGTTTTTTTCATTCGAATTCTTCACTCGAGCTTAGTAAATGTGCCCCACAGTGTAAGACTAACCAGGAAAACTCTCGGTGGGCCAAGGTGCTTCTAAACATTTGGCCTATTTCATGGCCATTCCCTATTTCTATGACAATAAAGAGGCTAAATAGATGGAATAATAGGTTATAGTATGTAAAGAAAAGAGAATAGAATAGGAGAATAGAGGTTGAGTAAGAAAAGGAAGAAAATAATAATTAGAGTAGGCCCCTGGCCTAAAGGTTTTTGGTGGGCCCCTGGTGTCCCAGACCGATACTGAATACATAACTCGTTAGTCATTTGAATTATTTTAATTAAACTTCACTTTAAATTGTTTTATTTGCAACAAAATGTAGTTCCAATATTCATTTTTATTTGGTAATAATTCAACATGCAGTGAGAAAATTGGACCTTTAAAATAGATCTACTTAGATTTTAAGGTTTGCAGGGCAGGAACCTCCTCCCGCCTGTGTATCTTACAGGAACAGCTCCCCTATACAAACCATACTGTTGTCATATTGTACCCTACAAATACTTTTTTTCCTTCTTTTTTTGTAGTTTTTTTTGTCTCTTTCCACTAGTTTTAAGAATATTGGTCACAAGGTTTAGATAATGGGTAGCCTTTTCTTTTTAAAACTTACATTTCCTTAAAGGGAATCTAAACCTCAAAAACGAATTGATGTAAACTTACTTAGAGTATTTATCTGCACTGGTAATACCAGGCTTTCGATTGAACCGAGTTTCGGCAACCCTAGGGTTAAACATATACAGAAAGTGCCCAGACTGTTAGGGTCACTGTTGAGCCGAGAGCCTGCTATTCGAATCTAAAACTGCTAATAATCTCAGAAACTACTAAAAATAAAACCTTCATGTAGGAGAACTCGGAATAAGTCTACATTAAGTTATTTTTGGAAGGTTGTAGATGAATAGATGACTTTCCTTCCTGTTAAGAAAATTTTTATGACATTTAGGAAAGTTTTAATACTGCTTGGAAATCATTTGAATTTCCCAAATTGCTATTTTCTAACTATTGTGTAGGTGCATTGCACCTTTAACAAGTGTCATATAGGGGCAAATTTATGAAGCTGGAACATTTCTCCCGATTAATAGTGATCAGAGAAATCTTCCCTTTATGTAAGTGTCCTTTATTTAGCATTTTATTTTATATATAGGCAAATAAGGGTTGCCCCCTAAAGCTGCTACCCTAGGTATTGGCCCAGGGGTGCTGATATATAATGAATAAATTAGCCTCTGTGGTAAAATAGAATAATAATAGTCACCAAGGAGTTCCATGACCATATAAAGGCATGAGGACAAAGGCTGAGTGCTTTTATACAGGTCATGGACCTCTGTGATGACTTCTGATATTCTCATATTTTTTAACAGAGGGTATTTTATTATAATATTTATTATATTTAGTTTATTTACTTATATTATTGGTCCAAGTTTTGGAGGTCTGGGTGTGTGCCACCTTAAAATGCTATCCGCAAGTATTTGACATGTACAAGTATTTCTCATGGGCTGCAGGTAGTTATTCTGCACCCTTACCCCAACACCAGACCTGTTCCAGCGCTTTGCTAAGGGACTAATAAATGCAGTTGGTGGGTGAATCTAAAGGTGCTTTTGTACATCCAATCCAATAAAATGCCCTGCACCCTTTATAAGCCTGAAAAGGAAGCCCGCGTCCCTGCTTCTTGTTTATAAATGCCATGATATATATAAATCCCTTCCCCTGGCACATTCATATTCACAGTAGAAGATAAACTGATTTTATATCTGACATAACTCGGTGCGATGAAATGTTTCTTTCATTTGGAGAAATCTAATTAGACTTAACTGGAAGATGCCAGATAACACTGACCTGCAGAGTATCAGCAAACACAACAATCAGGTTCTTCAGCTCCAGGACAAGGTCGGGGTCAGTGCAATACGACTGCAAAGAAATGAGAGATGTTTAGTGTCTTACCAGTTTCTGCACTTAAAGGAGAAACAAACCCCTTATTAAAAAAAAACCCTACCCCACATAGACCCCCATCCCTCCTCCCCCAGGCTAGCTGCAACCCCGGGTAAATCCCTCAGTGCAGATTCAGGGATCGTAGTTCACAGCAGCCATCTTCCAGGTCTCCGGGTCTTCTTCTGGCGCTTTGGCAAACTCCGTCAATTTTGCCGCACGTGCAGGGAAATTGTTCAAACTGCGCATGCGCCTCTTCGCCGGTCTCATTCTCAGATTACCGAAGACCCGGAAGATGGCTGTCGATCCCTGAATCTGCACTGAGGGGTAAGTAAAAAGTTAGGGGCATTTGCCCGGGATAACACTTAGGCTGGGGGGGAGGGAGGGTCTATGTGGGGTAGGGTTTTTTTTAATAAGGGGTTGGTTTCTCCTTTAAAGGCCACATCTTATGCTAAATCGACTGGTGGAGAAAGATGTGCTGAGATATTGGGATTCTTATCTGATACCCAGGTCTGCAGATAATATCACACAAGTTTTTATGGTGATGTCTCTCTATTACCAAGAAATAGGTTTTAGCATCTTCAGTATAAGCTGTACATGTATAGGGACCGTTACATGTAGGAATGCACCGAATCCACTATTTTGGATTCGGCCAAACCCCGAATCCTTCAAGAAAGATTTGCCCGATTTACAAACCAAATCCTAATTTGCAAATCCTAATTTGTGACACAAAATCAGGCAATTTCCCTCCCGGTCCCTAATTTGCATATGCAAATTAGGATTCGGTACAGATGGGCGCGTAAGGCGTAAGGCGATGTTGTTACCTACCATGACACAATAAATCTTACCTCTTTATATTTATCCGGAGTGCCGCCTGGAATACTTTTTTTGGGTTATTTATCAAAGGTCGAATTTTAGAGTTTGTGAGCTTTTTTGACCTCTAATGAACTTGAAACTTTAACGGTTTTTAATTGAAGAAAAAACTGGAATCAGCGAGTTCGGGGTTGACAAGGCGAAAACTCGAACCGATTCAAATTGATCGAGTTTTCGAGTGAAACCCTCCGAAAAAAACTCAAACATCGTGAAGGCTATTAACATCTTTAAATGGTTCAAGGGACCTCTGCCATTGACTTCTGCATGACCTCGACGGATTCGAGCTATTTCCTCTGGAATCTAAATTTCGAAGAATTGGTGTTTTTTTTTTAAACACAAAAAATAATTTTTTTTTTACTCAAAAATGCAGATTTTATACACATCCTGAAACTTAATAAATCTGCCCCTAAATGTTTCAATGATTTTTAGTAGCCTTAATGTATGGAGATCCAAATTACGGAAAGGCCCCTTATCTGGAAAACCCCAGGTCCCGAGCATCCCATACCTGTATATAAATGTAGAGTTTAACAAAAGTATAGAGTGGCCTTGGCCAAAATACCCACTCCTGGGATCTATTATTTATGATCCTGATCTGACCTGCAGATCTCCAGCTACTGCTGAACATGAACTCCCAGATCATGTGGCAGCAGCAGGCTTTTAGGGAATGGTGTTATAGTTCAACAAAAGCTAGAAGTTACAGATTTACATAACTAATACAACCGCAGCTCTATGTGGCCCCAAAACAAAGATTGGGGTCCAAGATGTTGGATGTTCAATATCCTTAGCACCCTGGCACCCGCCAGTGCTCCCTAATGCACATCTGAATGATGCAAAACTTAGAGGGGCTACAGCGCGGAATGGGGATTCCACCACGCCGACCATGGCTCACCCCTCATGAACTCTGGGGTCAGTGACCCTCATTTCAAAGCTGGAAAAAGTCAGAATTGGAAGGTAAATAATTAAAAAAACAATAACAAAAAATTAAGAATAATTGAAAAGTTATAGGTAATGATGGACAAATTTCTCCTGTTTCGCTACGCCGAAAAATTTGCAAATTAGTGAAACTCGAGTTTTAATGCCCAAGTCAATTTTGACGCCGGCGTTAAAGTCAATGGGCGTCCAAATAGTGTTGACACGCAACTGTTTTGACGCAAACTATTTTTCTGAATCGTTAGTCGAATTTTCAGTGGAGTTTTGTGAATTTATTCACTGGCAGCGGAACGCGGAAATTTGACGCAAAAGTTCATCAGGAAAGGGCAGGTTTTGTGCTGCAAGAAAAAAAAAAACTTCTCCAAACTCTTTTAGAATATAACTACCTACATCACACTACAAGTTATGTTTAAGGTGAACTTCCCCTTTCACTAAATAATCCAGGACAGTTTATTTTGGAAACAGGGTATTCTGGTCTGATCATTTGGAACCATTTCCTGGTGGCACCCCCAGTGCTGAGCTATTCAGTCTGATCTAATGAAGGCCAGTTGAGGCTAATGAGGACAGATAGCAATATTAACAGCAGATTAACTGTGCATATTCTAAAGTACAAGAGTAGGAGTTTGCTGTACAGACCCAGTCACTTGTAAATCAGAGAAGAATTATGCAGATAGCCCAGGGCTGTGGCTCACAGCCTGAATCTCCTGGGAACACAAAAGCCCCAGTAGCACTAGATGTCACAACAACACAAGCCCTGGGAGTTGTATTTCTGTTTCACCTTCAGTGAATCCAAGAAGCATGATCTCTAAGGGCAAAGACAAACGCTCAGATTCAGGAAGATTAGTCGCCCGGAGACAAATCCTCTCTTCTTCTCCCTGAAGTGCCTCCCTCTGGGTAGAATCTAAATCGCCGGTGGTATGGCAATCGGTGCGCTTTGTTTACCGAAGTCACCTCACGAGGAAACTTCAGGCGTCGTCGGAAAACGAAGTGCTCCAGGTGCCATCCCGCCGGTGATTTACACTCTAGCCAGCGGAAGGCAGTTCGGGGAGATTAGTTGCCCCAAAGAAGAGTCGATTTATCGACGGGCGACTAAATCTCTCCAAATCTGAGTGTGTCTCTCTGCCCTAAAGGTGGCCATACACAGAGAGATCCGCTTGTTCCGCTTGTCACCAAATGAGCGGATCTCTTCCTGATATGCCCACCTCTAATCGTGGGCCCAGATCATAATGTATAATAATGTATGGCATACGGACAGGCGGGACAGAATCAACAAACAAATGCGATTCGCAATTCAACGGGATTCACCCGATTAACATCTTTCGCTGAGATATCGATCGAGGAAGCCCATCAGAGGGCCACACACATGGGCCAATTAGCTGCTGACTTGGTCTGTCGCCAGCTTTTATCAGCCCGCGTATGGGAGAGGGATGTTTTCAACACTATAGGGTGAGATTGTTACAAAAAAAAGTGATGTAATTTAGTTGCATGGGAAGTGGACTTTTCAGTCGCTATGAAACCCCACCAGGCCAGAAAGTCACATCACTTACCGAATGTGTTCGAAGGACAGCTATGATCTTCGACTGCGCCATATTCCACAGTTCTGTGGTGTAAGTGCCAGTCACTAGTCCTTGCGTTACATGTAAAATATGATCTTCCACAACAAAAAATCTGCAATAAAGGAGAAAAATTGTTTATTTTAAAAGATTTGCAAAGAAAATTCCAAAATAACACAATTCAAAGAATATACATGGTCACAGTATTGGTGCATTTGGGTGAAATTACCATGGGTGCAGCAAGGCCCACCTTTTCAGGGAGGAAGGTATAAACCCTTAAAAGGGCAGTTTTAGGACAGAACAGAGATGAACAACAGCTATAGGGAACCAACAAGGAAAAGACTGTTGTGAAATATAATGGCTCACTTACACAACTGGGACAAGGAGCAAAGTACTGAAAAACATCTCTATTTGATGAATTTCCAATATTGACCAAACCCCATGAGAAATGTCACCATTTGTTTCTAAGCCAGTGGTACCCAACCTGTCCCTCAAGTACATTTCCAAAACATAAAAAGAAATCAAGAGTAAATCATCATATGAAGAAGGTCACAGCATCATCTGAAGGACCCAGCTAAGACTCCCATTGTTGAGGGCCAGAGAGATCCATACTATAGCATTATCTGAAGGAACCACTAAGATTCCTATTATTGAGGTCCCTAGAGATCCAGAGTAAATCATTATCTGAACAACCCAGCTAAGACTCCCATTATTGAACGCCGCAGAGATCCAGAGTAGAAGGCAATATAGCTATGATTTAGGCCCATGGCAAACATCCAATAGTGACTGCAATAGTCCTTCTCCATCAAATAGATAGTATTGCCGCTATTTTCTCCCAGCAGACGTACATCACTCTGGAATAGGGAATTCATCTTCCAGCCCAGTATGCTATAGATATTGAACTTACTATTGCGGAAGTGAAGATTCCACCAACAACGATTCTCTGCCATCAATCTTAAAAGGAACATATAAATATATAACAAGGCAGAAATTCACAATGCATTAATACTTACCCAGCAATTTGGCTGAAATATTTTCTGTAACCTTCAACAGTCTCATGCTATCAAGACAGAGAAGAAATAAGACATCTATTAGTACATATCAAGTTGGGGGACAGTTAGAACACTCTTCTATGAAAGAAAGATAAAATAAATTGGTTTACCATGTTGGACTGGGGCTGCAGAACTAATCTTGCTTGTTTTCTTCTCTGCTTTCTATAGTAGTTTTCAAATACTTCTTTATCACCCTAAAACATAACCACAGAGAGACGTTAATGTTCCCCAGATGCTAAAAAAAACCAATCGGCCTTAATATGATCTGAGGCTGTAGATTATCGGTTTCAGGCTGATAAGGAGCCAACAATAAACAAAAGTTAATTTGATACTAGTTATAATTTGATTAAACCTAGTTTCTTACTAAAACTGATCACAACTCCAATTGAAAATGAATACTAAAGACGGCATATTGCTAAAATCCGCTGAATCCCCGTGATGGTGATGTTGAGTGAAAGAGACAAAAAGGCAACTTACATGGAGTAGAGTAGAATAACATTCACATATATGATTGTAGCTACTCCTTCCCATTAGGATATATGATATTGTCGATGATGCTTTCAAGAAGGTCATGTTCCTACTTAAACATACTATATTGTGCACAGGTTGTACTTGGCTCCTATCGAATCCTACATAAGGTATGATAAACAGCCTTTGCTACACAATATAATGTGCCTTTTTCCTTTTGTGATGTATGGATGGAAGCACTGGATACATGTCCTTCAAAATGGCGAGTGCCCATAACTCAGCACTTTCTTCAGTATCCTGCCATGAGGCAGCTGCTCAAGTGTTGTAAATTGCTGAATCTAAACCTGAACCTGGTTCAGGAGCATGGCAGGTAAATTGGTAATGGTGCGCCTATACTACGGTTACAGAACTGGAAGACACCACTAAGAACGACAATATCTCTACAGTGTGCACACCGGTTTGGCTTCGTGAATTCATTATCAAGGCACCAAGGGACAACACATGCCAACTACACACCATAAATGGGCCTTGTATTTCCAGATGCTGTTGTCACAGTGACTTGAGTAAAAAAAAAAAAACCTTTAAAGCACCACAGACATTAATTAATGATGCCAATTGCTGGTATATATTCTATTAATTCTGTTATGCTGTTATATTCTGTTTAACCTTTGTTAAAAACTTTAGCCTGTTTCTATCCCACCTTCCATGACCCATTGCCTAGACTTGGAGCTTGCTCCCTCCTTACCTGCCAATTTAGCCATACCAGTGCCTACCCTCTTCCTAGTCTTCCTTGATAACCCTACTCATGCTTCCAAAAAGTGTCCTTGTTTGCCAAGTGTCTGCCCTGCCTGTTTCCCAGTCAACTTCCTCAACTTTGGTCCATACTCCAATACTATGACCAGTGGAGCCTGAGACGCAGTTGTGACCCCTGATTCATGATTCTCAGGAAATAATAATACACTTTTTGACCAGTAACATTTTGATAAATGGGGAAGATAATAAAACATTAGGAATCCTTCAGAATTCAGCATTCTATATTTGATAAACCTGTCCTAAAATTTAGACACAGCCTGTGGGAACTGTAATCACAGGCTTATCCTACAGACATATTACTTATTCCTTTTCTGTAAGATTCAAGAAGAAGCCTTCCGCCCATTGGAAACCACTGAAACTTTACTGTCTCATCAAACCAGTGAATGCTATGGCATTTGCATGCAAGTAGTATAAAGCAGCTTAACATTTTTATTTTTGGGCGACATGAGGTCATGATTAGGTGGTCACTTTGCATTTCATCAAGCAGTTCTAAGCTCTCCGATCATTTATTTATTTAACACAAACCAGAAAAAAAGAACATTTAGGGCAGTGGCACACAAGGCTATTAGGGAAGATTAGCCGCCCAATGACAAATCACCTCTTCTTTGGGCGACTAATCTCCCCTACATGCCGACTACAATGTGGATCGCCGGCGGGATGGCACTCGGATCACTTCGTTTTCTGAAGTCGTCTGAAGTTGCCTCACAAGGAAACTTCGAAAAGCTTAAGCGGTCCGAGTGGCATCATGCCGGCGATTTGCATTCTAGCCGGCGGAAGGCATTTAGGGGAGATTAGTCGCGCGAAGAAGAGGCAATTTGTCGCTGGCGACTAATTTCCCCCAGTAGCCTCCTGTGCCACTGCCCTTAAGGCAATGCATATTGCAAATATAATTCTACTAATTTGTTTCAAGATTAAGATGCAATGTAAAGCTCTGGAATGTGTGCACTTGCCTTCAGACTGCTGTGCATACACCTATTAACTGGAATGCTTGGGACATAAGTTTTTGTGGATAAGCAGTCTTTCCGTATTTTGGATCACCATACCTCAAATCTGATAAAAATCATTTAAACGTTAAATAAACCCTAAAGGATTATTGTGCCACCAATATGAAACCATGCAGCTTATGTGCCATCAATTACAAGGTTCTGTATTATTTTTACAGAAAAAAAGGAAATACTTTTTTTAAAAATTAGAATGATTTGCTTAAAATAGAGTGTATGTGAAATGGCCAATCCCGTAATTTGGAGCTCTCTGCATAACAGGTTTCCGAAATCCCATGAATGTATATGATTATGTTGTGCGTTTAGTGTAACTTTTTCTTCCATTTTAATATTAAATCTAAACTTAATGCTACAATTTTTTTCAACTTTTTTTGCATTTTCCAGCCTCTCGGCGTGCAAGAGCGACAGCTGCAAGATTTATTGTCTGTGCATCTTCCTGGAGACTTGACTTGATTTGCTCAATCAGGATTCCTGCTGCATAATGCTCACTTTCCTGAGCCATCCTACAGTATATCACAGCAGTCAAACATTGCAGGTTTCGCATTAGAAATCCCCCCTTTCCCTCCTAAACCTTTACTTCTTCATCATTATGACAAGACTATAAAATTTTTATTACGGGAACACAGGCATGGGAAGATTTATAGCGCTTTGCAAAGATACAGGACTAATCAGGAGAAGCGCAAAGGAAAAGCACAGGGAGACTGTTAAGAGGAAAGATGGCAGTTTTGGGGCAGTTGCAAATACAATAAAAACAACCAAAAGGTCAGTTATGTTGTTTATTGTCACGTACAAAACAGAATATTTATCTGCTTCACATTTCAGTCAGCGAGTGTTGTTACGGCCCTTTTTAACCATGTTCAGCAGTTTCCCATATGAAAACGAGATTAGACCATGGATCACTTTCAGCCTGATAATATTATGTGTCATTTAATAGTTTCAAATGTACTTACCAAAATTGAGTATATATGGAGACATCTGTAAACAGGTGAGAAATCTACCAAATCTTGAACGTTCAAGACCTGAAAAAAAAAGCAAACAACCATTTCAATATAGTCTACCTAGAGTGGGGTTCCCAACTTTTTCCCTGTGAGACTCGTTGAAATGTAAAAAAGTTGGAGAGCAACACAAGCATGCAAAAAGTTCAGAGAGGTGCCAACTATGACTTCTGATTGACTATTGCTAGCACCCATGTGGACTGGCAGGCTACAGAAGGCTCTGTTTGGCAGTACACATGTTTTTTATGTAACCAAAGCTTGCCTTCAAGCCAAGAATTTAAAAGCACCTGCCTTGGGGACCACTGGAAGCAACATCCAAGGGGTTGGTTAGCAACATGTTGATCACTGGTTGGGGATCACTGACCTAGAGTATCTACCTGTCAGTCTGTCTCTCTGTCTATCCATCTCTCTTTCTACAACATATCAATCTATCTACAGAATACCGAGTCTCTAGGTTCCCTGTGAGAATGAAGTGATATCCCTCCCAAGGTTGGGGGATTAAGGGAAGACTTTCTACTGTAAGGCCCAGGAATGTCAATTTATGGTACTGTGTGCCTTAATTATTCTTATGATCCATAATGGGAAGATTCATGTTCTTTGACTACCTGTCGGTTCGGTAATTGTGCAGGTTAAAAATTCCACCTGTCGATTCACCATGTTGGCCAGTTCATTGTTCACTGGTACAAGAACGTTGCAAGAACAATCAGAACAGTAGGAAGGAAGCCACATTATGTTTACACGCTATGTTCATTTTGTCAGTTGGCCAACAGTGAAGAGAGCATACCTGGTTGGTCCATGTACGGCTGCCTTTTCTCATTTTTACAAAATGTATAGGCATGGTATAGGCATGACATGGGCATAAACTCATCCACATTAGAGAGGGTTCTCCTAAATGACTATCCCTCAGGCTGAAAGCAGTGTGATAGATATCGTAAAATAATAATATCTTAAATATATAAACCCATCTCCTTGCCTGACCATTAGCTTCTGGTAACAATAGCATTATGGCTAATATTACTGCTACAGCCACGCGATTCCTTGTTTAAATGAGGCTCGGAGAATAAGCCCAAACAGACTCCACTTCCTAAACACCGTGTACATGTCCATCTCCAGGAGTGAATGATCCTGATCGCAAGCTGGCTATCCTCGGAATGAATGTCAGGCTGAATGGTCGGCCCCACACATTTTCACCTCACCAAATCTGGCCCTCTTGCAAAAAGTTTGGACACCCCCGGGCTAGACCCTAGCTTTCACTCCTTTTGCTCTCACGCTTTGCGCTTGCTCCAGTCCTGTCTTGCCTGATCCTGTTCATGCTTCAGTCCTGTCTTGTCTGGTCCTGTTCATGCACCACTCCTATCTTACATGGTCCTGTTTCTTCTCCAGTCCTGTCTTGTCTGGTCATGTTCCTGCTTCAATTTTGTCTTGCCTGGTCCTGTTCCCGCTCCAATACTATGTTGCCTGGTCCTGTTCCTATCCTAAGTCTGTCCTGCTTCTACTACCACTCCTGCCTGATGCCTTCTCTGTACCCACTCTGCCCCACTTCTGCCTTGTCCTGTTTCTATACCCCTGTCCCTGTCTGTCCAGTTCCTTTTTGATCACCATAACCTTTACTTTTCTCAAGAACTCACCCTCATCAGTGGGGATATTCCCCAAATCCCTTACAGAATGCACAGACCCAAATCCTGGGAGTACAGGACAAGGCTGAGGCCCCTCTCTTAAAATGACTCTCAAAATATAATAATATATAATAACAGATGTATCACATTTTCACCAAGTTCTGCCCAAAAAAATGTATTAAAAAAATTTGTACCTTATAATACACAATAGCTATCAGTATCCTGTAAAATGAACTTAAAGTGAACTTAATGATGCCATCTGTTATAATATTTGTAAAGTGAAATAATTTGTGTCATATTAGAATTTGTGTATTGTGAGAAAAACATTCAAAACATTCAAAAATCAAATTTTATGCCAATTCAACCAAATTTTCAATCAATCATATTATTAAGGCCCATATAACCAATAGCATTGAAAAACCAATATACCCAATAACATTTCATTTGCCTGTTTTAAGTGTATATATCTGAAAAAGCAAAACCATAAATACGTATTTTGACTTCATATGGTTCTATGGTTTCTTACATGGTTAAACCTCTCATTTTGTGTAATAACAGTTTCATAATATATTCACTTTGGTGTCCGTGTGGGGCCCAATATGTGGGTAAAAGCCACAAGACCATTGCAAATCAAGATATTTGAGAACAATTTGAGGATACATAAAATGAACCTGAACACATAAAGGCCACAAAGCCACACACTTGCATAACATTCTGCTCTCATTTATTACAAATGGCCCATATTTGGTAATAAGGCTTTTGGCTATATAGAAGGAAAAGCTTAAAGAGCTATAATAGGTCAAATGTTGGCCATGAATGAGCCTTTTTGTATTTTTGTTTAAAAACAACCATAGTATATGTGTTAGAGGTATGTATTCATGGATCTCTTATGGTATCTGTATGCCAGAAAATGTTGGTGACCCAACAGAGGTTATGGCTCTCTTGAAATACTATTACTCATGTAGAACAAACTGGTCTCTTATGGAAAGGATATTTCAATATTTATGGAAAGGATAATCAAAGCAGAATACAGGAGAACTGGTGCTTAAAGGAAAAATACACAACTAAAACACCTTTGATAAAAATGAGCACATTAAATATGACTTGTGTTGAAATTACATTCTGCCTATTGTTTCAATTTGTAAAAAATCCATATTTCCTTGTTTTGCTGCCATTATAAAAAAAACGAATTTAAAAGTTCAGATATTTTCACTGAACTCGTTTCCCCCTTCCTTTATAAACAAACAAACCTCTCCCTTATCTAAACAGCAGCCTTAAAGGAGAACTAAAGCTTAAAGGGATACTGTCATGGGAAAAAAAAAAATTCAAAATGCATCAGTTAATAGTGCTACTCCAGCAGAATTCTGCACTGAAATCCATTTCTCAAAAGAGCAATCAGATTTTTTTTATATTCAGTTTTGAAATCTGACATGGGGGTAGACATTTTGTCAATTTCCCAGCTGCCCCTGGTCATGTGACTTGTGCCTGCACTTTAGGAGAGAAATGCTTTCTGGCAGGCTGCTGTTTTTCCTTCTCAATGTAACTGAATGTGTCTCAGTGAGACATGGGTTTTTACTATTGAGTGTTGTTCTTAGATCTACCAGGCAGCTGTTATCTCGTGTTAGGGAGCTGTTATCTGGTTACCTTCCCATTGTTCTTTTGTTTGGCTGCTGAGGGGGGAAAGGGAGGGGGTGATATCACTCCAACTTGCAGTACAGCAGTAAAGAGATATTGAAGTTTATCAGAGCACAAGTCACATGACTTGGGGCAGCTGGGAAATTGACAAAATGTCTAGCCCCATGTCAGATTTCAAAATTGAATATAAAAAAATTGATTTCAGAGCAGAATTCTGCTGGAGCAGCACACTATTAACTGATTCATTTTGAAAAAAATGTTTTCCCCATGACAGTATCCCTTTAAGTAAAGAGGTAGACTAGAAATGCTGTACATTATGTTTTGGGCTTCTGTGCCAGCCCAAGGCAACCACAGCCCTAGCAGTAAAAATCGGTGTCCCCAAAGATGGCCCAGTAGCTCCCCAGCTTCTTTTCTGCTGATTCACTGCACATGCTCTGTGCTGCTGTCACAATATACAGTACACATAGAATAGAAATGTCACAATATAAGGCTGATTAGTAATTAATACAGATAATTACTACATGGCAGCACAGAAACCAGTGCAACTAGCATCAGAATTTAATAATCAGCCCTGTAGCATCAGCTTATATTACAGGCCAACCTCATTTTCTGCTGGATAATTAGTGACAAGCCCTAAGCTTAGCTTCTCAACAGCTGCTCAGAGCCCACTGAGCATGTGAGTGTCACAGACACTTTCCAAGATGGTGACCCCCTGTGACAAGTTTGAAGTCCTGGATCATTGCTGCTATTGTGAAGCTGAAACTTTAGGTTGGTGCAATAGGTTCAGTATATGAAATATGGCATTTTTATCCATATTCATTTATATGGTTTAGTTCTCCTTTAAGGGCAATGGCACACCAGAAGCTTAATCACCAAAGAAACATTAGATAGATTAATCTCCTGGTGTGCCATTGCCCTTAAGCTATAGGGGCTTTTCAGTGGACCAGTTGTTTTTTCAGCTCCTTTGACGTTTTTAGGGACTGTAAGTGACAGGAAGTGCTAAAGTTAAACTGGCTTCATATTCTTGTTAATGCCAGAAATAACAGAAACCATAGATATATCTTAATTCAAACAACATTCAGCTAATGTTGGAGGGGGGGGGTATTCAGTATGAACAATTTCAAGACATTACAGAAATGTAAGATCCATGTGGGCTACAGGTTGGTGCGGGCTGAACTTTTCCATGCACCATCCCATGTGCAACTTTACTGTGCCCCATTTCCATATGGGGCAGGGAAAATGTGGGCCAATAAATATGGCGGTTCGTCGGGTTAGGGTCGGTGTGGGTAATAAATGGCAAGGTTAGGATCAGATGCAGGTAAAAAATGGGTGGGTTGGGGTCGGGTATGTAATGGGTTGACTTTTTGTCAAACTGCACATTACTAGTGTGCTGCTTTGGCCAGGTTCATGGAGAACAGTCTTTTTTTGGGCAAAGAATTGTCAAGCAATTTTGGTGCACAGGACTTTTTAGCATACAGGATATGATGTCACTGACATAAAATTGTTGAGGATGTAGCTTCACCTTATCAATTACCAAGTACAGGTATGGGACCTGTTATTCAGAATGGTCGGGACCTGGGGTCTTCCGGATAACAGATCTTTCCGTAATTTGCATCTTCATACTTTCAGTCTACTAGAAAATCCTTTAAACATTAAATAAACCCAATAGGCTGGTTTTGCTTCCAATAAGGATTAATTATATTTTAGCTACTGTTTTATTATTACAGAGAAAAGGAAATATTTTTTTAATATTTGCATAATTTGGATAAAACGGAGTCCATAATTCGGAGCTTTCTGGATAACGGACAAAGGATCCCATACATGTATAACCTGGCAAAACAGACTTTGGCGAAAAGGGTATTGTATTGAAAAGTTCGTACTATTAATGAATTTGCGATCATTCCCTTGAGCAAAAATGACGGCCACTTAGACCTTTGTTAAATCTGTCCCACATCTGGCTATATACAGTCACGTTTTCATGATATACATCTAAGGTTCACTGAGAACAGTCATTTTTTTTGCCAAAGAATAGTCTCCCACTGAACATAATAACACTGTTGATGGGTGTTTCAAATGGGCTCTTTGCAGTGAAATGATTTGCCATGAGCTTTTGCAGCTGTTACATCATCATCGAGTTAAACTGATTCCAGTGCAGGTGTCCCACACTAGAACAATTCAATATAACGTTATCAAATATAACTTTGCAACATGCTAAAAGACAACAATATGTTGCAGTGAATTGCTTGTACATTAGAGAACTAAAGTGTGAATCACCTGGGGATGCCAATTGTATAGCTTATCTGATACCCTGGGAATTAACCGAAGCCATTCTTCTCTATGGGGACTGTGTCCAAAGGAAACGCTGGAGACTATGCTCAGCTCTGGTGAATACAGTCCTATGGGGTCTGTAAATTGCCGCATTCCACTGTGACTTAATGCACAAAAAAGCCACGGCACAGGATAGCATTTAAAAGCAATATTTACCTAAAATAAAATCTACTGCAATGAACTATATGTTACACTTAGCAGAATCAGTTAAATTATATATAATAATATTTCATAGTAGTACCTCTTCATCTGTCTCTTCATCCGCTGCATCGTATTTTGATTTTACTCCGTTTTTGTCTTCAGAAATATGTCCATTCAGGATATACTTGTTTTTTTTAATATTCATGTTGGTTTTTTTGTGCAAGGCAACCTGGAAGGTTTTTTGCTGTTGAGCCTGGATATTGGGGAAAGAACCATTGTATGTTAGTACTGCAATCAATTATGTCTGTGTTCAATCATGTTCTGTATCAAGTGCTCAGCAACAATCACAAAAAGCGCTTCCTAAATTCCATTGATTTCACTTGTATCTTGTGTCTATTAAGTTATGGATATCTATTGTAATTGGTTAGAGCACAAAAGGACATCAATATCCTTCATATAAAAACAAAAAGCAGCATCATGATCATGATTATGAGCCTCGAAAGGCTCTAGCACACTTCGCACAACTTCGTTAATGCTAATTTGGCGCAAATATGCTTATTTATCAAAATGATACGTTTCGGCACAGCAAACGAATGCTGGCGTACATTCGCCATTGAAAATTCATCAGCGCGGACATTTCTAAACAAATTTTCTTTTATTAGTGAAACTTCATTAACATACTTGCGCTTACGTCATTCTAAATATGGCGGATACATATAATTAATATAGATGTCTTTATTAGTGATGCTGGTGAAATTGCTGGAAGTGGCCATTTATTATTGTCTGTATGTATGTATAGCTTTATTCGTAAAGCGCTGTTAAGGAGCCGCAGCGATGTACAATGCAAAAAAGTACAATATATATTAAAGTATACATGGTGGAGACAAATTACATAATAAATATATACAGTGTTTTGGCTTTTTTGTGACTTTTTGGCACACAGGATATGATGTCACTGACATAAGATTGTTGAGAATGTAGCTTCACCTTTTATCAATCACCAGGTACAGGTATGAGACCTGTTATCCAGGATAACAGATATCCTGGGGTCTTCTGGATAACAGATCATTCCGTAATTTGGAACTTCATAGTTTAAGGGGCAGATTTATCAAAGGTCATGGTGAATTTTCGAATGAAAAAAAGAAATACTATTTTTTGTGCACTTCGATTAGGGAATAGTCCAAATTCGATTCAAATTTGCAAAAAATTTGAAAATTCTAATATTGAAATTTATCATGTACTGTCTCTTTAAAAATTCGACTTCGACCATTCCCCATCTAAAACCTGCCGAATTGCTGTTTTAGCCTATGGGGGACCTCCTAGAACCTATGTGGAGTCAATTGGTGGACTTTTAAAAAGTTATTTTGGTGAAAAACTTTGAATCGAATTTGATCAAATGCGCTATTCCTTCGATTCGAATTTGGCCGAATACGGACCTATTCGATTGAAAACTGACCTTTTTAACCAAAAAAAAACAAAAGAATTTGACTTAATTTTGAATTCGAATTTCAAAGTTTTTTTAATACGAAAATTGGACCCTTGATAAATATGCCCTAAGTCTACTAGAAAATCAAGTAAACATTAAATAAACCCAATAGGCTGGTTTTGCTTCCAATAAGGATTAATTATATCTTAGTTTGGATCAAGTACAAGCTACTGTTTTATTATTACAGAGAAAAAGGAAATACTAATTTTAAAATTTGGATTATTTGGATAAAATGGAGTCAATGGGAGACGGCCATTCCATAATTCTGGATAACGGGTTTCCAGACAAAGGATCCCATACCTGTATAACCTGTCAAAACAGACTCTGGTGAAAAGGGAAAAGTATTGGAAAGTTCGCACTATTAATACATTTGCGGAGTAACGATCATTCCCCTGATCGAAAAGTCACCTGGCGAAAGCGCAAAACTTTGTTAGCTCTGCGCTCTTTAGCAAGCAAATTGTCCTCTGTGCCTTTTAGTAAATGGTGATGTCCATGCGAATTGTCTTTTTGGCGAATTTCGCTAGCGACTGCCACTTTGGCCTTTGGTAAATCTGTCCCAAAGCTGGCTATATACAGTCAAGTTTTCATGATATCATCTAATGGTGGCCATAGACGCAAAGATCCGCTTGTTTGGCAACATCGCAAAACGAGCGGATCTTTCCCCAATATGACATTAACAAGCATGGCTATATCGGGGGTAATCTAATTGTTCGGCCGTATAGCCGAACGATCCGATTACGATGCGCAATGGGCTCCGGCGGGATCGGTCGGGTCAAAATCAACCCTGACCGATCTACCAAACGACCGATCTCCGCCGGACGAAAGATGTCGGCACACGCGATCCGAAAATCGTATGAATCCTTGATTCGTACAATAGGATCTGTGTGTCTATGGCCACCTTTAGGCCCCTGTAGGACAATCTGGTGACACATGTGAACAACTGATGTTTTGCTACAGCTTTTGTCTAGATTTTCTTATGGGCAGGACCCTTTTCTTCTGTCTGTACCAGTAAGAATTTCATTGAATTGTCCCACTATTGTATAGTGCTACTAAGCATGGCTGGTATGCTACCAACCAACAACAGTAATTCCAGACATACCGACCTGCCTCATTGCCGTTTCCCCAATTTTGTCTGAATGCTTCCTGATGCTCTCCAAAAAGTCCTTCAGACCTGACATGGAAATCTCCTTTATTTCCTCCCGAAGCTTTGGAAGATTTTCGCCCATTAGTTGGCAAAAACGGTATTGAGACACTTTAGGAAGATAAATGTGTTCTAACTGTTCCATTGTTTTCAGGGCAGAATAATACCTGTTGGGGGAAAAAAAAACATAGAAAAACAAAGCAAAACATATTCATTTAATACTATTAAATTTAGGAGGTTTTGATAATTGAATTTTATTCACTAAATCAAGTGTTTTAAATAGTTTGGTCTGACCTTTGATGACACTACAACTTCAGAATTCACTATCAGCAGAATATTACTGAAATTTGTTCACTGTCTCATCTCGTTATTTTTTATGGGAGAACAATGAAATTGAGCAATGTGAGAATAAATCTTTGGTCCGTGAAATGCCATTGAAATAATTGGAGCTTGGTTACATTTTAATATTTTGAATTCCACACCTCCCTGGCATTTATGACTCTTCTGACTCTTTACAAATAAAATATAATAAAAAAATATATATATAAAATATAGGAATAATTATTGCACCCATTAAGCACCATACAATATTGCAGCTCTTTGCACTTTATGTTTAGCACAAGGTTGTTAAGGAGGACAAAGTGTGAAAAATCAGCACAATTCACCATGTTTTTACCGACAACACGGCATTCCATAATTGTGAGCACTAATATTAGAATAAAATGTTGCTGTTGCACAGGGACAACCAAGTATAACATCGAGAGCCTTTGGATTACGGCCAGATGCTGTGAGTTGAAACAGCTGGAGAGAAAAAGGTTGGACATCTCTGACAAGACTACAGGTATGAGATCTATTATCCAGAACCCCATTATTCAGAAAGCTCAGAATTACGGATAGGCCGTCTCTCATAGGCGCAAATTCAATAAGCGCCGAAGCGCCGAACGCTAGCGTTAATTCGCTAGCGTTTGGCATTTTTCGTTCCTGCGCAAATTCACTAACGAACGCTGGCGTAGTTTCGCTAGTGTTACTTCGCACCCTTAGGCCAGGCGAATTTTCGCTAGTGACGTAACTACGCAAATTCACTAACTTGCGCAGTGTACTGAACGCTACCTTTTACGCTAGACTTCCTTCGCCACCTCAGACCTGGCGAAGCGCAATAGAGTAGATAGGGATTGTTGCAAAAAAAGTCAAATTTTTTCTAAGTCCCAAAAAACGCTGGCGTTTGGGGCTCCCCTCCTTCCCTCCTACATTTCCAGACTCATGGCAACTTACCTAGACAGTGGGCACATGTGTAGGGTAAAATAAAATTTTTATTTGCTGATTTGAAGGTTTTCTAGGCATTTGTAGTGCTAATACGGGTTCCTCCATTGAAATTTGAATTTGGCGCCGTATGCAAATGAACCATCGCTATCGAAACTTCGCTTCGCTTGGCGAATTAACGCTAGCGCAACTTCGAAAACGTACGCTACCCCTGTGCGCAACTTCGGATTTTAGTGAATTTGCGGAGCGCTTGCGAAAATACGACCTGGCGAAGTTTGGTGAAGTGCGGCGAAGTTGCGCCTGGCGCAACTTTGCCTCTTAGTGAATTTGCCCCATAGACTCCATTTTTATCAAATAATCCAAATTTTGAAAAATGATTCCCTTTTTCTCTGTAATAATAAAACAGTACCTTGTACTTGATCCCAACTAAGATATAATCAATCCTTATTGGAAGCAAAACCAGCCTATTGCATGTATTTATTGTTTACATAATTCTCTAGTAGACAGAAGATCTGAATTACAGAAAGGTCCATTATCCAGAAAACCCCAAGTCCCGAGTATTCTGGATAGCAGGTCTCATACCTGTACCAAAAATAACATATGACCGTTGCACAGCTTAACAAGTAATGTGTTCTTTACCAATATGGCGCTCTCAGGTTTTGGGGAAACACCTATCTGCCACCCCTGGGATTTACAGTTTAGTCTTAAATAATCTCTTGGACCTTTTTTTTAAACAGTCATATTGAATAGAAATGTTTAAGTTTGAAACAGCTTTGACCAATTTCTCACTATTTCTTGCCATGTTTATAACCTCTTTCACCAATATATCATTAAAAATGACTTGACCATCTAAGACCCTGGTGAAATACCATTATTTTTATGGGAGGGTGAAGAACCTCCACTGCGATTCTACTGTTCGCAAATCATTTTGTGAATACTTTTGAAATAATAAGATATTCTGCTACTGTGACTACATTTCCATCAATAAAAAGCTTTATAAATAGGCATTTCCACAATATATTGCTCTTGTTACTTTTTATTACTTATATTTCTACTCGTGCCCTCTCCTATTCATATTCCAGTCTCTTATTCAAATCAATGCATGGTTGCTAGGGTCATTTGTAACCTTGCAACCAGATTGCTGAAATTGCAAACAGGAGAACTGCTGAATAAATGGCTAAATAACTCAAAAACCACAAATTATAAAAAATGTAAACAAATTGCAAATTGTCTTAGAATATCACTCTCTATGTCATACTGAAAGTTAATTTAAAGGTGAACAACCCGTTTAAAGCATGGTACCTATCAAGTCTATATAAATACATAACAAAACTCCGTACTGCCATTTACATGTAGAATACAGAAAAAAAACAGTATTTTTTTTATTTTTGGACACAGTACTCAAAGTGGATACCCTTGGCCACAATGATGCAATTCAGGAAGCCAATTAAACTCTGAATTAAAAAGCCACTGAATAGTACATTTGTCCCCACCAGAAATTGCAACCAGATTTAATCCTATGCATTACATTCATTGTGCTTGTTGTTTCTAGAAACACTATCCTTTGAAGTATACTTTATTTTTATGTTGCCCTGCTATCTGATCTGTTTTCTTTTTTCTCCGTTATTGATTTGTTTGACTTTTTTTCAGCGTCAAGGGAAGGCAGGATTTACTGATCCCAAGCAGCTTACAAAAATACAAAGTGTACAGCAGAGTTAGGCGTTTTTGTCATACAGTAATAGCGAGTAACCTGCACTCGTCCATCTGCTGAACCACAACAATCATCCATGCTTTCCCATGTTCTGTATATTTCTCAATTTAGAATAAGGGTGGTCTCATTATTTACAACTATTGTGAACTATAAATGCCAGCCAGGCTGGTTGAGGATTCTCAGATACTTAGAAGTCACATCTGCTCTACAGCTGACTTCTACTATGTTGTTTCAATAGCAGGAACCAGCAGTGCAGCGAACATCCAGGGACATTGCTTTCAATAGCAACAACAAATAACTTGATGACTGAAACATTCGTAGTGAATGTATATTCTAACGTTTTATAGGCAAGTATCTGTACCTCATTGTATTCTATGATACTATGATATTCTAGCAAATATGGGAAGGTACTTACAGAATAATATTTGAATATATTCTATCCTCTACCGATCTGTCTATCAATCTACTGATAGATCCATCTACATTAGTGATGGGCGGAAAATTTGCGGCAAAATAATTTTGATGTGAGCGACAATTTTTATACACGCCACTATTTGGTCCAAATACATTAAAGCCAATGGGAGTCTGAATAATTTTGATGCGCGACAACTTTTATGCCCGCGACAGTTTTTTTTTTATTGTCACCAAAAACTCGAAAAAAGTAGCAACTTTTACAGAGTTATTATGCGACAAAACTACGAAGATTTCAAATCCAAAAATACTGCGGCTAAAACCTGACGAAAATCATGTAGAAGTCAATGGCAGATGTCTCTTTTACAACTGGAAGATCTTTCTTTGCTTCATTGTTTTTGGGTTTTTTTGACACTGGTTTTTGTGCGACAATAGTCGTAGTTATCGTACGACAAGTCGAAAAAGTCGCTTTCCGTGACTTTTTCCTGTTCGTGCTTTTTCAGTTTGGATCTTTTGATGAATGACTCGTGGGAATGAGTTTATTAGTGGTTTCAAAAAGCTCTACCACTAAAATTCGACCTTTAATTAAAGTATTAAGTGATCCGAGTTTTAGGGAACTTTCATTTGTTTATTAATGACTTCAGAGATCAAGATATATCCTTGAGAGTTTATTGGAATGAATAAATAGATAAGTAAAGGCAGTGACCACATTGGTAGAGGAAATATTTTTCCCATTTGAGAATAGTTGGGGAGGGGGAGACTGAGAATACTTCTTTGCCTTCCACTACATCAACTACAAACAAAGGGACTAGTCATGAGCAAAACTGCCCTGTGCCAAAAAATTTGCAAACCGCAGAAAAATTTGCAAAATTTCACAGATTGGGTGTTTTTTTTTTCTCTCCCCAAATGGGAAATTTTCCCCATGTTTTTCTTGCACCAAATGCACTGGCATTAAGGGGTGTTTTATTTTTCTCACAAAAACTAAATTTCCACTAAACAAAACACATGGCAAAAATTCTAGCACAGATTTAAATTTCACCATGAATCTGCATCAGGTACATTTATCAAAGAATGAAACCAAAGCTCACCAGAGCAAAGGTCCACAAGTTTTTATTAAATTTTATGGGATTGTATCAACGTGTGCATCCTCAATTTTACCCTTTCATAAGTATGCTCCCAAAAATCTTATCGTAATGAATATAGAGTGAGGGTGATTTTTACTCTAGCGGACTGTGTTGAGCTCTAATATTACGTATATCCCTGAATATAAGGTATAGAAGAGAAAAGATTTGATGGCTAAATGCTTTTTTACAGTTATTATGTTGACAGTCAGACAAATCAAAACACTGACAAATTGACAAAGTGATAAGCTTTAATTCTTCTTCCAGTTGTATCTTATGATAGCAGTTTTTTTCAGCAAATACACACATCTACTTTATTCGAATTAAATTTTATCAACTTTTTCATGGTGGCTGATCTTTCTAAACCAATTTAAGCTTAGTGGACATTGTAAAATATTCGTCTGCGTGTGCAAATCACTGAAATGTATATTAGAGGAGTTAAATATTCTTTCTGTCTGGAACTGTTTTTTCAGTTTAATAAGTTCAAACCGACATACGGTTAGAATAAATAATGCGGTCGCTGGATGTGTAAATGTCTGGGATAGAAAAAGCCTTGAATTACAATTCCTTGGATGTGTTTTTGGATTCTTTCATCCATCTCTTAAAAGAGCAGCTCCGCACGGTATGGCCTCTCAGGAGATAACTCTATAACGGTATTAAAATCATACAAACACTTTTATTCAAATTCTACAAATCAGCTTATCAGAGCACTGTTGGTTCATCTGGAAGGTTTTTGAATGCTGTTGCTGAAATCGGAATTAGCATAATCCAACTTAAACCCATTCTTGAGCCCCTTGCTAATTATACATATCCCCAGCTCAAGACCTTGCCCTTTCAACATCTGCTCCAAAAGGAAGCTTTCAGTCTTTTTAATTTGTAGGTTATTTGCAGGTCAGGAACTATGCTATCCGCCTTGAATTTGATATTTAAGAATGTGTTAAATAGGGCTGTGCTTAGATTTTAATGTAGAAAGCCACATCTGTTCTTCAAACGTTTTGAACTAAAAAGTGCAAAGGATCTGTCCTCTATATTTATTTGTGAAGTATGAAGAATTATATACATTTGCTGAAATTCAGCAGATCCTTTATATGTTCTAAATGCGTATTGTTAGAAACTCATACTAATATACACAATAGCACAGCCGTGCAAAAGAGTTACTGTATTTAATACAAGAAAAGTTATTGAAAAAGAATGGCAACAGATACTGACAAAACAACAAACGCACAACCACTGGGCCCTGAGATAAGATCTCTGGCAAGAATGAATATTCATTATACAGATTTTATAGATGGAAAAAAGTGAGGTCAAGAGCCTGGGCAGTTCCAACAGAAAGTGGTAACAAATATGGCCCCAGATACATATGTATTTATCAAACTCTGAATTCATATCAATATTTTCTGCTACAAACTCCGATCAAAACTGGTCGTGGTTTTTACGCTTATTTATTATTACATATTCCCGAAAATTTGCTTTGCTTTGAAGTTTTTTTCTGATTTTTCATAGGATTTTCAAGATTTTTTCTGTTTTTCCCCTGAAAACTTCGGGGTATTGCACAAAACCCAGCGCACATCATAAAATCATTGGGACTTCTCCCATTGACTTATATGCAACCTTGATAGGTATGGGATGCTGGATTTTCTGATTCTGACTTTTCCATCCTCTGGGTTTAATAAATTCCGGAAAAATTCGTAATTTTTTAAAAGTCCGATTTTATTTAAAAAAAATCACTCATTCTTCGTGATTTTTGCATTCAGAGTTTAGTAAATACCCCCCAAGTGTTCTTTTTTGGCGACAGGCACAATAAAGTTACTAGAGATGTAAAAGTGTTGCTCTTATTTGTCAGTGATGGTAAAAACTCTGCTTTATGCCACAGAATGTTTGTCAGCAAAAATGAAAAACAGCTGGATATAATGTATAAAAATGTTTAAGACTATACATAAATTGAGATCACAATGTAAGTAACTAAAGATAGAATAAAAGTAAGATTTACAGCAACCAGAAAGACAAATTGTGATACCTTCTGTAAAGCTAATACGAATGTTTAACATGCAAGAGAAGGACAGAAAAGGAAGAAAGCACAGGAAAAATGAGGGGACAAACGTCGTAAAAAATAAGGATGGAGCGAGGAATGATTAAAGTAATAGGGGCCCAAGAGCAAGTAGAGATGAGAGAGAAAAAAGAGAAAATGAGATAAAATGACACAAGGAAAAAAGATAAAAAGGACAATAGAATATGGGCACAGAAGAAGGAAAAGCACAATGGAAATGGAGGAAGGATGACAAATACAGAAATATTTAGGGAGCATAGAAAAAGCTGAAGATGAAAAGAAAGAATGGAACGAGAACAAAAGTGAAAAATTACAAATTGCACAAACTCAGAATGAAGGAAAAACAGGATGAAAACTCAAGGAAGGAATATTCTGGAGTGGCACACAGAGTAAAAAAAAACACAACTAAAAACCGAGGAAGGAGAATAGAGGGAAACAGTAAGTAAAAGTTAAGAGAAAACTCAGAAAGAAAAGCAAGAACAGAAAAATAGTTAAAAAAAAGAAGAGGGAAGTCAAAAAGGGAGCTGGAATGTGAGATTTGAAGGTGGACAGAGAAAGAGCATAAATGGACAGGGGCAATAGAGGGGAGAAGGGAAGTAAGACAAGAAAGAGTGGAAAGAATTCCTTGTAAGTGGAAATTTATATCTGCTTTCTCTAATATCTCTATGAATAGGTCAGTATAATATGAAGCAGTTTATGGATATCTGATTTCCAGTACAGGATGAGACCGCAGCATACACTTGAAGGCCAATCAGCACTCCATAGACAGATGTCATTCAGGGTTCTTGGCCAAACTGGCCCAGACAAATATGCACCACTTTGGACTCTCCATTTCTCCCTCCTCCATTCTCATTTTGCCACAGAACTGCACTTCAGGTAGTTTCAAGCCAACTTGCCTCACGCCATCCTCACCTTCCAGTTCACCTTTATCTACAGTTTACCTTGGAATAAGTTCATACTTGCAAAGTGTAAGATACAGACACATGCTCTACTCTGCTTTCGCTTTGCCTTCTAAATGCCACTTCTGCGACTGGAGGAATTGAATATAGTCGTCCTTTGAAATGCAAAAACCTTGAAATATATAGATTTATAAATCTTACTGCAAGTCTTTAACAAAGAGGCAGATAAAGTGTCAGATAGCTGCAGGGCTGCGAGTATGAAATCCCTGGGATAAGCTATCACGACATAAAAAACCACAATAACGTCTATTCTACTTGCATCTCCTTTGTTGTACTCAACTGAAAAATGAAACATATCAAATATTTGATATTTAACCTCACTCGATTGAAGGTTACAAGGAATGCAACCAGACTGTTCAGCTATACCCACACAGAGAATTTTGGGTAAGAGTCTAGGAGCCAACTTGGTGTCCACATGGATTATGTATCTGCACAGTGATAAAAATCTACATCACCCGTGTTCCTTATATTAACATTTTTAACACAGCAGCCATTCGATCTACAAGAACCACGTTCCCCCCTAGTCTCATTAAGAAAGCAGATCATATCATGAAACCGACTTTTATGTTTATGTACTTCTGTGGAAATCCAAGAGGAAATGTGAATCCCTTAAAGAAGAATTTTGAGCTGAAAAGCAAGCAGCTCTTAAATGAAAGAGTATTTTTAAGCATTTGTAGAAAATATTTTCATATCTTAACAACTTAAGTTTTTTCAAATTGCATTTGTCATCGTGAGATGGAAACATCGTCTTCAGGTTCAATAGGAAATATATTTCAAAGTTTATTTTCAAAACCTTTAAGTATCCTGCTTCTCTCTGTTATCTGCCATCTTGCATTTCAATGGAAACAACAGGTATAAGGGTACAATATCTGCTCCCAATATGAGGGCACATAAGATCACTTCATGGCCCAAAGTAGAACCACAGAAATCTTTATTCAATGAGACGCAACACAAAATCTGCACTTTTACAGCCCCTTTGTAACACCGGCAGCGCGCCAGCGCATAAACTCTGGAGCGTGTCAACTTAGGTGCCGGCGCATTAACACCGGTGCACGCCAAAATGGACGCTCCCACCAAAACACTTAGGAGCTATGACCTCTAATTTGGGCGCCTGGCTTCCTATTGGTCCCTGATCTGTCTGTCTTCCTCAGCCTGCTCCTAATTGGTTCCTGTCCCCTTAAATACCTTCCTCTTCCTTCTCACATTGCCCAAGCTGGCTTCTGTTTCCACAGTTCCTGCTCAAGCCCCGTTTGCCTGCTTTCCTGTTTATTCGACCATTGGCCTGTTAATTCGACCTTGTACCTTCGCTGCCCGGACCGACCACTGTTTGAACTTGACGACGCTTTTGCCTTATCCCTTGGTACTTCGCTTCTCTGCTTCCTGAAACCGACCACTGCCTGTAATTGACTACGCCTTTGCCTGATCCCTGGATACTTCGCTTTTGGCTAACACGCTTGGCTCCTTTGCTGACTCCGCCGCAGAAAGTCCGGGGCCCCAAAAGGGCGTCGGTGAAGACCGGAGCCGTAGAGGAATTCCAGCTGCCATCTGTCTGCCTAGGACCAGCTGTCCTCCTCCGGGATCCCAGGTAACAGATCATTACACCCTTTCTGGATACAAAGGGGCTTCTACAGGTATGGGACATGTTATCCAGAATATTCTGGACCTGGGTTTTTTTCCAGATAACGGATCTTTCCATAATTTGTTTCTTGTACCTTAAAGGAAAACTATACCCCCAAAATGAATACTTAAGCAACAGATAGTTTATATCAAATTGAATGACATATTAAAGAATCTTACCAAACTGGAATATATATTTACATAAATATTGCCATTTTACATCTCTTGCCTTGAACCACCATTTTGTGACTCTATCTGTGCTGCCTCAGAGATCACCTGACCAGAAATACTACAACACTAACTGTAACAGGAAGAAGTGAGAAAGCAAAAGGCAGAACTCTGTCTGTTAATTGGCTCATGTGACCTTACATGTGGTTTGTATGTGTGCACAGTGAATCTTACGATGTCAGGGGGCGGCCCTTATTTTTTAAAATGGCAATTTTCTATTTATGATTACCCAATGGCACATACTACTAAAAAAGTATATTATTATGATAATGGTTCATTTACATGAAGCAGGGTTTTACACATGAGCTGTTTTACTCAGTATCTTTTAATAGAGACCTACATTGTTTGGGGGGTATAGTTTTCCTTTAAGGGGGTTATTTATCAAAGGTAGAATTTAAGTGAATTTTTTTTTTACTCTAATAAATTCGAATGAACTCACAACTTGAATGGGACGTTATTTATGAAAAAAAACTCGTACTTTGAATATTCAATCAAAGAGTACCGATCTGAAAATTCAAATTGAGGTTTCCTCCAAAAAAAAACACTTGAATGCCAGGAAGGCAATTAACATATTCAAATGGATCTTTCCTTAATTTGTATCACCGTGCCTTAAATCTACTAGAAAATCAAATAAACCCAATAGGCTGGTTTTGCCTGCAATATAGATTTATTATATATTATTTGGGATCAAGTACAAGGTACTAGGAAATACATTCAAAAATTGGTATTATTTTGATAAAAAAAATCCATGTGGGTGGCCAAAGTGTATAATATCAGAAAACCAGCTGTCAGAATTACTCTCTAAACTACCGGACGTGAGCCTGTTTTAATATCTGAAAAAACACAGATCTCTGCAGAAATGTCTACAAGGAACTGGCAGAAAACAAAGTCCAAGTTTAGGCACAAGTTCTAGGCAGGCAAAAAGCAAACAGAGTAGGGATGGACCGAATCCACTTTTTTGGATTAGGCCGAACCCCCGAATCCTTTGTAAAAGATTCAGCCGCGAACCGAATTTACATATGTAAATTAGGGGTGGGAAGAGGAAAACATTTTTTACTTCCTTGTTTTCTGAGAAAAAGTCACGCAATTCCCCTCCCCCGCCCCTAATTACACCCCTAATTTGCATATGCAAATTAGGATTCAGATTCGGTTTGGCCGGGCAGAAGGATTCGGCCGAATCCGAATCCTGCTGAAAAAGGGCGAATCACGAACCGAATCCTGGAATCGGTGCATCCCTAAAACAGAGTCCAAGAACTGGTGCAGTGTGAAGGCAGGCAGCAAACAATCAAGTAAAAGGCCAAGGTCAAGTGCATCAGAATATGGGGACCAAGCAGGACAGGAACATACTTACAGGATTCAGGATTTAGGATACCGAATGCAGGAACAGGAATAAAGGACAAGAACTTTGTCACAGCAGAAAATGTATTGATCCAGCACCCTGGTATTGGAGAGGAAGGCTTAAATAGCTCATTCATTTAGCTATTGCCTGCAGTTTGATCACATATGGTGTCAGCCAGGGAATAAAGAGGTACAGAAAAAAAGGTCATTAATGTAAACCATCAGACCTGATCAACCTGGAGGAGCAGTGGCGAGTATACCTTAGGTTCTAAACCAGGGAGTTCCTAACACCAGGGGGCATGTTTATCAAAAGTCGAGTGATAGAGTTGTTTTTACCTCGAATGACCTCGAAACTCGAATGGTATCTTATTAAAGAAAAAAACTCGAACGTCTAAAATGTGAACGAATGTTACCGACCAGAAAACTCGAATCAAGTTCGAACAGAAATCAAATAGTGTTTTTTCTCCGAAAAATACTCGAATGTCAGGAAGGCTATTATCATCTTCAAATGGGTCAACAGATCTCTGCCATTGTCTCCTACATGAACTCGGCAGATTTTAGGTGGCGTACTATTGAATTCAAGTTGTTCGCAGGGTTGAATTCGAGTTTGGATTTTTCCAAACTTGAATTTGTGAGTTGTGACCAAAAATCTGGCTCAAAAATTCGAATTTACCATTCATACCTTAATAAATGTGCCCCAGGTGTGCTTTTCAGTAAAATGGCAACATTGGTGAAAGCTAAATTAAAATTGATGAATTAAATGTAAATTAAAAATTCTTTCACACTGTATGGAGAAATGTATTTCCTGGCAGTCATGAGACAGTCTCTATATGCTTTCCAAAATCTTGAGGTCCCCTTAGCCCCAAACATAGTGACATAAACACTCCTCTAAGTCCAATAACAGCTAAGGTAGAAATATGTATTCCCTTTCCAATTTAACCTAGTTGCCTTCACACTGGAACACCCACTACCTTGTATTAATC
The DNA here is from genome assembly GCA_038501925.1 of Xenopus petersii. NCBI lineage: Eukaryota > Metazoa > Chordata > Amphibia > Anura > Pipidae > Xenopus > Xenopus petersii. The sequence goes on along the minus strand of CM076684.1, from coordinate 121,829,649 downwards.
CTCCCTTAAAGGTATTGTTCACCTTTCAATTAATTTTTAGTATGTTGTAGAGAGTGATATCCTGATGCCATTTGCAATTGGTTTTAATTTTTTATTTGTGGTTTTTGCGCTATTTTGCTTTTTATTCAGCAACTCTCCAGTTCAGGGTCGGACTGGCCCACCGGGACTACGGGAAAAATTCCCGGTGGGCCCCTGCAACTTTGCTTATGCTCTGATCATGCGCTCCAGTTTTGCGCAAAAAAAAATTAGTTTCCCACAGCTATACAGTCCCCCCTCCCCCTGTACCTAGTGGGCCCCTCTGCCACTCCATCTAGTACCCATTTGCTGCTCCAGCAATTCTACTGTCACTGCTGCGCTCCAATTGGGCTAATTTTTACCGATGTGCGCCCTGATTATGTCATTCGCTGGCGCCGTTCATGTGGGTGGGGGAATCAGAGAGCATCGCATCAGGGAGGGAGCAGATGTGAATGAAGAATACTGGTGCGGTTCCTGGTCTGTGCTGATCGCTCCGCTGGGGAGGTCTGGCTGCCTGTGTGCTGCTGGCACTATTCACTCTCAGCTGCAGCTGCCTATTGCTACCTCCTTGGCTACTTCTCAGCTGGTGAGCAAACAATCTGATGGGGGGAGGCGAGTCAATAAAGTGGGGGGAATATGGAATTTGTCTGTCTGGGCCCTGGGTGTGGAAGAAACAAGCTGCCAGTGAATGTCTTACTCCCATAATCCACACACACTGTATAACCCTGACTGCCCTCCACCCTGAGGAATCATCATTTGTTTCCCTCTTTAAGTTTGCTGCCCCGTTTTTTATATTATTGCCCATTTTCATGCTTCTTTCCAGTTGCTACATTTCTCCATCTCTCTACTCCTGGTTGAGCTATAAATTATGTTACTGGAACTGGGTGGGAGTATGCTAATAATGAATTAATTAAGTGTAATGTTCATTTTTAGTCTATTTATTTAAGTTGATTAAATGGAACGCACATTATCTTCAGTCCCTGCCCCAGTGAGCTTACAATATATAGTCCCTATCACATTCCCATCAGTCCCTATCCCAGTGAGCTTACAATCTAAGTACCTATCACATTACCATTAGTCCTGCCCCTGTGAGCTTACAATCTAAGTTCCCTATCACATTATTTTCTCTTGTGGGCTTTCATGAGTAATGAGCCCTTCAGGTTCTCTGGTGGGCCCCAGGTGTCCCAGTTCGACACTGCTCCTGTTTCAAATTACCAAATTACCCTAGCAACCAAGAATTGATTTGAATAAGAGACTGTAATATGAATAGGAGAGGCCTAAATAGAAAGATGTAGCCTTACAGAGCATTTGTTTTTTAGATGGGGTAAGTGACAGTCCACTAGAAAACCATAGGTCCATTCTCCATTTTTCATTGTCCCATCAGGAGAAATTTTAGTTACAGCATAGGAAATAATTTACTATTGTTCGATTTCTCCTACCTGGGACACACATTACTGAACAAGTATTTTTGATTTCTCCACTGAACAGAATGGCATTCAACAGTCAAAATTTGAAGAGCTGGCAACTTTATCCACAAATTCATTCAAACTTTTTTTTATATACTAAATTTGTAGGAATCATTCAGTTTTCCCCAGTTCCATACTTGAAAGTAAGCAACATGTTTAATATACACATATAATGTATGAAAACTAGAAATACTGAACTAATCTTTATTATATGAGATCAATGTATTTTTTGTTTCATTAAACTAATTGCTTATCAGGTAACACCCAAGTGAAATCCAGCAAATATTTAATTCTAGGAAGGGTACAGACAAGGTCACCTGTTGTTTTTAATGTAAATGTATTTATAATGTGCTATGAGAAATTACGCAACTATTAATGAGGTACAGTAGGACAGGATCATTATTTCTCTGTTCCGACTGTGCTCCCCTAAGTTCTAATTTATTGCCTGTCTTTAAAATTGTTTTAGATGATATTAAAAAATATATATTCTATTGCCGAGGCACTTTTTATTACAATTCATGCTGTTTAACAAAAAAATTGCATTTTGAACCCTTCGGTACAAATTTGAAGAATTGGTCTATTTATATGCAACATCTGTTCAATGCCAGCATATGAATGATGATGATAAATATGTAACTTATTCAGGGATCTACTTGCTAAGGGGCTGCCATTTAAGGCAATACCATCTGCTGAGTGGGAGGAAAAGGAATTTACGGGAGGCAAGCAACATTAGTAATTAGGCGATATCTTGGGACATAGATGATTAGGGTAGATTATAAGGAGCAGCAGTGGCGTAATTATAGAGCAGGGGTACCCAGCCTTTTTCCACCCGTGAACAACATTCAGATGTAAAAGAGTTGGGGAGCAACACAAGCATGAAAAATGTTCCTGGTTAGTGCCAAGTAAGGGTTGTGATTGACTATTGGTTGCCCCTATATGGACTGGCAGCCTAGTTTTTATGCAACCAAAACTTGTCTCCAAACCTGGAATTCAAAAATAAGCACCTGCTCAAAGGCCACTGAGAGTAACATCCAAGGGGTTGGGGAGCAATATGTTACTCATGAGCTACTGGTTGGGGATCACTGCTATAGAGCAAGTGACCCTGTGGTCGTGGAGGGGGCCTGGGGAACATGAGAGCCTGGTTTTTGGGGTCTGCTTCCCCATAGCAGTAAACAAAACTCACCCCACCCCAGCTGCTTTCCTACTTGTCAGTGGGGAGGGAGGACACAGCAATCAGAAGACACTAGTGGGATGCATGACCTGAGCAGGTTGGAGGCAGGGAGTGGGCCTCTATGCACTTTTTTTGCAGTGGGCTACAGCTTACACTAGTTACACCGCTGAGGAGCAGCAATATCTTAGGTGTATGGATGCAACCGAATCCAGGATTTGGTTCGGGATTCGGTCAGGATTCGGCCTTTTTCAGAAGGATTTGGAGGGAAATCGCATGACTTTTTGTCACAAAACAAGGAAGTAAACAATGTTTTCCCCTTTCCCACCCCTAATTTGAATTAGGATTCGGATTCGGTATTCGGCAGAATCTTTCACGAAAGATTCGGGGGTTCGGCCGAATCCAAAAAAGTGGATTTGGTGCATCCCTACTTAAGTGTTATTTACAATGTGCGTATTTTTCAACCTTTTGCATCCAGCTCTGCACTTTCAAGAATAGTTGCAGGCGAATGAAGTGCAAAGACCTACATCTGCCTCATGAATACAGTGCGGCCTAAATTGGCAATGCTGTATTCACATGGTGAAGCAAGGGAAATCACACAGGCATATTATAAATCCAATCCAGTCCAATCCCTTTCAAGTACTAAGGACAGGACTGTTTTATACCCATCAGCACTGTACCTAGCTCTGGATATTTATTCCAGGACAGCAATGTCCCTGCCGCAAGTCCAATGTGAATAAGTGCTAATGGGTGCAGGGCTTGTAGCAGGGGCATTGTTAATGAAGGCATCCTATCTTTAACTGTATTTTAATGTATTAAAAAAATACAAATCTCACCTCTTTCCGCTGATTTGTTCTTTTAGTTTGCTGTACATTTCCAGCACTGGGCAAAAGGATAAAAAGAAGTAGAAAATGAACATCATGACAACTATACAATGGCTCTGACATTGTTAACCTTGTCTTTTTTTCAAATCTCAAAGTTGGGACCAAAAATGGTTAATCAAATATAAAGGTTGTCCAAGTCAATTAATGAGACCAGTCCCATTTGCCTCAAGTATTCTAACTGCTCTAGACTAGTAAAAGCTAACTGATGATTGACTGCTGTGCCAATACCATAATTCACAAATGTCATTTAAATGTAGTTAAAGGCAGGAGCCTTTAAACATAAACTTTTTTAAAAAGAAGAAATTTTTATTAGAACATTTTAAAAAAAACAGGCCAATGTTTCGGTCTCCCTCTAAGACCTTTATCAAGACCGGGTCTTTTAAAAAAGTTTTTGTTTAAAGGCTCCTGGTGTGCACTCACATATTCAGGATATGCATTTAACACATTTTTGACATACATATAATTAATTGCTGGGGGTTACTAGACCTAGTGCAAACATAACACCAGTACTTTTTATTGAAAGTAAAGGTATTGGAGCTGTAATTCAGAATGCTCGAGAACTTTGGCCTTTCAGATAACGGATCCAGCTCTGTTGAAAGCCGACTGACTATTATCATTTGAATGGACCTCAAGACTCAAAACTGAAGACACCAGCATTGAGACCTCGCAGATTGCTAATTATTTTTTCTACCTGAGGTCTGAGAGTTTAAATTTCAACCCAATGCAGCTCTAATAAAAGGCATCATTCAGTCCAAGCATTTCTTTGCTCTACTTGTGATTGCTATTCAATCAAAAAAGTTTTGTTCTAAACCCTCATTTTTATTTTATATATTTATTTATATTTTTTCCTGTTTTGATCTGTAACTGGGATAATGAGTGCTAGCAAGATTGAAGGTCTGACTCAGTGCACAGTCTGCCATATGTATGCAGATTTGGAACAAGAGATCCAAAATGCTTACCTCTGTGGTGGTTGTGAGCAAATTGCCACTTTGGAGGCTCAAGTTAGAGCACTAGAGCAACAAATTGCAACACTGCGGTCGATTGACAATCTTGAAAGGAGTCTTTTGCTCACTGAGCAGGACCTAGCGGGGTCAGATAGTTTGGGGGGAACAGAACAGCAGCAGGATGTTGAGGCAGCTAGCTGGGTGACAGTTAGAAAATCTAAGGTGGGCAAAAGGAAAATGGAGGCTGATCCGGAGATTATACATCGCAACAAATTTGCCAGATTGTGTGAAGATGATGGGAGTATGAACTCTGGATTGGCAATTCTGGCTAAAGTCTTGGTGCAGGAAGGAAGGGTTTGGGTTCATAGAGCACTGGGCTGACTTTTCGTTGGGGTACAACTTATACAGCCGTGACGGTTTGCACCTCAATGGAAGGGGGTCCGCGGTGCTAGGGGAAAGAATGGCTAAGAGGTTGGAGGAGTGTTTAAACTAGGCAAGGGGGGGGGGTGGGTGAGAGAAAGGATTATGGGGAAGCTAGTGTAGACGGGGCAGTGGGGTTAGTAAGGGGTCATGGGGGAGGAGTGAGGGGGGCATACAGTTTACCAGCTAAGGAGGTCCCTCTGTTACAAGGAAAACAGAATAATACTAACTTAACGTATAATTCTTTACCAAGTAATGCACATTTCAAAAGTAAAAGTAATAACCTCCGCTGTATGCTGGCAAATGCACGGAGTTTGTCAGGTAAAATGGGAGACCTAGAATTAATTGCATGCTCTAAAAATTATGATATAATTGGTATCACTGAGACCTGGTGGGATGAAACATGTGACTGGATTGTGAATTTAAATGGTTACACCCTTTTTAGGAGGGATAGAGGGATTAAAAAGGGTGGAGGAGTGTGTTTGTATGTAAAGCCTGAATTAAAGCCATGCGCTAAAGAAATAAAAATAGCTGGCACTGGTGAGGGTGTAGAATCACTCTGGGTAGAGATTTCGACTGGGCAAAAGGTATCAAAAAGAATTATCATTGGTGTATGCTATAAACCACCTCGTATAAGTGTCGCGTATGAAGCCGAGCTACTCTTGCAGATACAAGCGGCTTCACAGCTGGGTCAAGTTGTTGCTATGGGTGACTTCAATTATCCAGACATTGACTGGGGTAATGGGGTTGCTAAGACAGAAAAAGCTAGTAGGTTTGTAAATATGCTGAATGACAACTTTTTATTCCAGCTCGTTCAAGAACCTACTAGGAATAACTCTCTTTTGGACCTTGTAATAACTAACAATACTGAACTCATCTCTAACATTTGTGTGGGTGAGCATTTAGGGAATAGTGATCATAACATGGTCTCCTTTGAGATTCTGTTGCAGAAGCAATTCTATAACACTTCTAAAATTCTAAAACACTACATTTCAGACGTGCAAACTTTGACAGTATAAGGGCATCTCTGCAACATATTAAGTGGGAAATGCTTTTCACAGGGTTAAACACAGAACAAAAATGGGAAGTCTTTAAAATGCTGCTTAATAAATATACTTGTCAGTATATTCCACTTGTAAGCAAGGAACGTCGTTGCAAAGCAAAACCTTTTTGGTTCAATAGAAGCGTTGGTGTTGAGGTGGGTAAGAAAAGACGTGCTTTTAAGGCTTTCAAGTTAGCTGGTACAGCCGAAACATTTATAAGGTACAAGGAGGCCAATAAATCATGCAAAGAAGCTATAAGGCAAGCTAAAATTGCTATAGAAAAGGATATTGCAGCAAGCAGTAAAAAAAATCCAAAATTATTTTTTAAATATGTCAATAGTAAAAAAATGAAGCAGGAAGGGGTGGGACCCTTACTATCAGAGGGGGGTCAGCTGGTTGATGAAAACAAAATAAAAGCGCAGATTCTGAACTCGTATTTTTCATCTGTGTACACAAATGAAGAACCAGTAAGTGAAGGTTTCCTTCTTAACACTCCCAATTCTAGTAATACAACTAATGATGCATGGTTCACACATGAAGAAATTCAAGAGAGACTTGAACATGTTAAGATTAACAAAGGTCCAGGGCCAGATGGTATTCATCCCAGGGTAATTAGCGAGCTTAGCTCTGTGATTGCCAAACCTCTTTACTTAATTTTTCAGGATTCATTGAGATCTGGCATTGTGCCGAGAGACTGGCGAATTGCTAATGTGGTGCCTCTATTCAAAAAAGGATCCCGTTCTCAGCCTCAAAACTATAGGCCAGTTAGTCTGACGTCAGTATTAGGAAAGCTTTTCGAAGTGTTAATAAAGGATAAGATACTGGACTTCATAGCAAATCATAATACTATGAGTTTGTGCCAGCATGGTTTTATGCGTAATAGATCTTGCCAGACTAACTTAATTTCTTTTTACGAGAATGTAAGTAGAGACCTCGATTCTGGGATGGCAGTGGATGTGATTTACTTAGACTTTGCTAAAGCATTTGATACAGTGCCACACAAAAGGTTACTGGTTAAATTAAGGAATGTTGGCCTGGAACATAGTATTTGTACCTGGATAGAGAACTGGCTAAAAGATAGACTACAAAGAGTGGTGGTAAATGGAACATTTTCTAATTGGACCAGTGTTGTTAGTGGAGTACCGCAGGGCTCTGTACTAGGTCCCTTGCTTTTCAACTTGTTTATTAATGACCTGGAGGTGGGCATTGAAAGTACTGTTTCTATTTTTGCAGATTATACTAAATTGTGCAGAACTATAGGTTCCATGCAGGATGCTGCCACTTTGCAAAGTGATTTGTCTAAACTGGAAAACTGGGCAGCAAACTGGAAAATGAGGTTCAACGTTGATAAATGCAAGGTTATGCACTTTGGCAAAAATAATATAAATGCAAGTTATACACTAAATGGCAGTGTGTTGGGAGTTTCCTTAAATGAAAAGGATCTAGGGGTCTTTGTAGATAACACGTTGTCTAATTCTGGGCAGTGTCATTCTGTGGCTACTAAAGCAAATAAAGTTCTGTCTTGCATAAAAAAGGGCATTAACTCAAGGGATGAAAACATAATTATGCCTCTTTATAGGTCCTTGGTGAGGCCTCATCTGGAGTATGCAGTTCAGTTTTGGACTCCAGTCCTTAAGAGGGATATAAATGAGCTGGAGAGAGTGCAGAGACGTGCAACTAAATTGGTTAGAGGGACGGAAGACTTAAATTATGAGGGTAGACTGTCAAGGTTGGGGTTGTTTTCTCTGGAAAAAAGGCGCTTGCGAGGGGACATGATTACACTTTACAAGTACATTAGAGGACATTATAGACAAATGGCAGGGGACCTTTTTACCCATAAAGTGGATCACCGTACCAGAGGCCACCCCTTTAGACTAGAAGAAAAGAACTTTCATTTGAAGCAACGTAGAGGGTTCTTCACAGTCAGGACAGTGAGGTTGTGGAATGCACTGCCGGGTGATGTTGTGATGGCTGATTCAGTTAATGCCTTTAAGAATGGCTTGGATGATTTTTTGGACAGACATAATATCCAAGGCTATTGTGATACTAAACTCTATAGTTAGTATAGGTATGGGTATAAAGAATTTTAATTAAAAGTAGGGAGGGGTGTGTGTATGGATGATGGGTTTTCATTTGGAGGGGTTGAACTTGATGGACTTTGTCTTTTTTCAACCCAATTTAACTATGTAACTATGTAACTATTTAAGTGAGGCAAACCGGCTCAGCGGTGCGAAACAACATCCCCTTTTTTTGTTTTGCTTTGGTTTTTTTTGCCTTGCTCTTGAAAGGTCAAGCTACTGGCTTTTAAAGGCCCACTATACTGGCATTTTGTATTGTTTATTTGCCATTTATTGTCACTATGGATTTGTCTAATGGAAATATTAGAAGCCAAATATGTATTTATCTTCCTTTTATTATTCCTCCTCAAGTTCTATGAAGGTTTTAGTGGGTCAGCTTTCAGTTGTAGACCTGCCTAATCAACTTCTTTATGCAAGGGAAATGAAGCACACCATTATTTTCGGCACTTGCCTTTAAATCATTTATTGCAGCAGAAAAGTGGCACAATCTTTCGGGGACAACCCCTTCCTCATGTGAATAACGTTATGCTCCTGAGGAAGGGGTTGTCCCCAAAAGCTTGTGCCACTTTTCTGCTGCAATAAATGCTTTAAAGTCAAGAGCCAAAAATAATGGTGTGCTTCATTTCACTTTCCTAAAGAAGTTGTTACAGTTGGCTTGGAAGCGGCCTGGGATTGGATGCACCCTGCAAAAAGTAAGTGGTGTGCAGAAGAACAAAGTAATTTAGACCTTCCCAAACAGCCATTTTTACTCTGGTTAGACAGATCACATTATATTCCTCTTATAAGATGCCAGAAGGAGTTATGGCCTAGCAGAACATGACGTAACACATTATTACAGGCATGGCCAACAGAGCATGGTCATAAATGTAACTCTCTACAGCAAGGAAAACGCTCTTAGATTTTTAGATAGACTAGATGCCATGATTCTATGTCAGCTCCTGTACTAAGCAATTCAAGCAACATCATTTAGGCCATACCTTAAAGGGATACTGTCATTTTTCAAAATGAATCTGTTAATAGTGCTGCTCCAGCAGACTTCTGCACTGAAATCCATTTCTCAAAAGAGCAAACAGATTTTTTTACATTCAATTTTGAAATCTGACATGGGGCTAGACATTTTGTCAATTTCCCAGCTGCCCCTGGTCATGTGACTTGTGCCTGCACCTTAGGAGAGAAATGCTTTCTGGCAGGCTGCTGTTTTTCCTTCTCAATGTAACTGAATGTGTCTCAGTGGGACATGGGTTTTACTATTGAGTGTTGTTCTTAGATCTACCAGGCAGCTGTTATCTTGTGTTAGGGAGCTGTTATCTGGTTACCTTCCCATTGTTCTTTTGTTTGGCTGCTGGGGGGGGGGAAGGGAGGGGGTGATATCACTCCAACTTGTAGTACAGCGGTAAAGAGTACAGAGCAGAGCACAAGTCACAAGACTTGGGGCAGCTGGGAAATTGACAATATGTCTAGCCCCATGTCATATTTCAAAATTGATTATAAAAAAATCTGTTTGCTCTTTTGAGAAATGGATTTCAGTGCAGAATTCTGCTGGAGCAGCACTATTAACTGAATCATTTTGAAAAAAAAATTTTTTTCCCATGACAGTATCCCTTTAAAGGACACCTGTCACCCAACAATTATTTTGCCCACCAGTAGTGTCGGCAACAATAGTTTTTTGAGTTTTTTATTTCATTCCCACTGTGAGTGTTATGCCATCTTCGCCAAGAGGGAACGCCCAGCACAGACAGCCATGTTTAGTGGCATGCATTTGCATACTGAGCGTGCTTAGCGAGCTAAAGCTATGCCACTATTCTCGGAGCTACAACATGAAAATATGCACCAGGAGCACACTAGCGGGGCAACAATTTTTAAGTAACAGGTGCTCTATACACATATACTGCATGCCTGTATGCTACAAAAATGGATACTACACCCACCATGAGTTAGGCTACACCACAACTAATAAATAAGAATAACTTAATGTGTGAAGACTATCCCCCACTTATCTTTACTATTCCCTTCCATTTCTGCTACTATCTTTTAATCTTTCCTTGTTTTTTTACTGGTTGAGCTCCTTCACTCTACCCATCTGTTAATTTAAAATGCAAGGGGCCCATTTACTAAAATCAAATTTATTTTTTTTCAACGAATCTCTAAATTTGTGGTTTTCCTATTTTTTTAAAAAGCTCTAAAATTTCGAGATTTATTAAGTGTAAAAATTTTTTTTAGAGGTTGTAGAGGTATTTGGATTTTTTAGCACATCATTCATCATTATTTTCCGCTCATACTTTTTTATTCAGATCATTTAATAATTGTCATGACATTTGTAGTTTTAAAGAACGTGAGTTTAGTTTTGTTTCAAAAACCACTAAAATCCGACCTTTGATAAATGGGCCTCCATAGTTAATATAGAATATAAAAAATGTAAACATTCACTTCAAAGTTTTAGCCTCTAGTAAAAGGACTTTTTTTTAGGTTGCAAAAGTACTCTCATGAACACCCCTTAAGGGCTAGTAACAAGAGACTATTTATCAAGCCTTTAGGTGTATTAAAGGAATAAATGAGTAATATTTAAACAAAATCCAAGAGTTAGGCACTGGATAAGAGCTCTTGTGATCCATAATGACCCTCTGGAAGTGGAAAAATAATGGGACAAGAGTGTAGGGTAAGTGTGTGAGTTTCTGCCTATTGAAACATACTGTGTAAACCACTGGCACTGCCCTGTATGCAAAGGTCAACAACAACCTTAATTGATGTAAAAACTATAATATATACTGTAAGAAAGGCTATCCCTGGAGGAATAAGGTCAATATGGGCATTTTTCTGTTATTTTCTGTATTAGGATTCAGAAAACAGGTAATTGGTTTGTAGATATAAGGGGTCATTTACTAAGACCCAGGCAGAAGTGCAGGAGAACCGCTGTTACTGGGCTGCTGTTTACACTTCCAGCACCAATACTGTAGTTATGGCCCTCCAAATGCCTGTTCCTTCTAAAGCATGTTTTGTAGGAACCTCCAATTACTAATAATTACAATATCACTTATATTACTGTACATAACTATGGACAATAACAGTTGCATGGAAACATAATGGATTGATACATGGAGTGCAAGAAGAAAAGAAGGGCCACATGAAGCATTATAGAACTGGCACATGGTTGTGAGATACTCAAAAAGGTTACTGTCTGGCATGTTTGTTGCCCTGAAGAGAACAATTTGGAGAAGTTATGTGAGCCGGGCTGTATTGGTGAGTGCACCTGGGGAACTGAAAAAGGTGATGCATAGACAACAAAACTGTGGTTGTGTGAAACACTGCAGTAATATTTATCAGAAAATATGAAAACCACTTAAGGATGTACTGTGCAGGGTCTCTTGTAGTATTTTACCATTGAAGTCAAATGGAAACATATCACAGCATGTCGGGATATGTACTGGAACACCAAGGTTGTAACTTTGTGTTGGCCGGACTGAAACCCATAGGACCAGTGGATTTACAATGGGGTGGGAGGATGTAGGTCAACACAAGCACTGCAGGTAGCAGGCAGGTAGGGGACTGATGTTTTTATACTGTTTCCCCCTGTTGACATCACTGCACATATTCCAGCCTCCTTCAAAGACATCACCAGAAATTTTCTGTCCCAGGCATTGATATCTATACCCCATCCAACTCTGACATGGATCTTGTTAGGACACACAAGGCAGTTGCATATGTCGGGCTCGGTTGGGTGCAGATCAGGATATGCGGGCTTTGAATAGGTATGCATCTTTGAATAAAAACTACAAATGCCAGTGTAGAAACCGGCCATTTCGACCAGTGCCACCTCATGTGCAGTCATTGATTTTGGCCAGAAAACTCTCATTTGAGCATTTTCCGACAGATTTATACCTTTCCTTTCAGTAACTGCACACACAGGGCAGCAATGAGAAGAAATGGTGGTCTAACTGCCTAGTGTGACATTAGCCAAAATGGCAGCTTATAATGGAGCGGCATTTGGTAGCTGTTTCTTCATTATGGACCCCTTGGCCCCTTCTAAAGCTATGTTGCAATATCTTTCACAGATGAGATCTAGATTGAAACAGGCTGCAGTTTGGGCTGGTGCACAAGTGAAGATTGTCTACAGGGAGTCATTTCCATGTTTACAGGGTCAGACTGGGCCCGCAGTATACTGGGTAAAAACCCAGTAGGGACCCGCCAACCAGGACCTGCACCCATCCGCAGGGCCGCCATTAGAAATCACGGGGCCCCGTACAACAAAATTTTTGGGGCCCCCTGGGCCCCGCCCACACTGACGACCAAGCTCCACCCCATTTCCCGCCCACTCCACATCGCAGTTAAAAGACCACACAGACATCAGCGCTAAAAAAGTAACCCCCACGACACAAGTTGTAAAAAGCTATTGATGGTCAGGGCCCCCTTATAAAAAATTGGGGCCCCAAAAAAAAAAAAAAATTAAAAATTTTTTTTTTTTAAAAAAACATTGGTGGCAGGGGCCCCCTTATAAGTTAAAAACAAATTGGGGCCCCAAAAAAAAATTTAAAAAAAAAAAAAATTTTTTTTGAAAAAAAAAACATTGGCGGCAGGGGCCCCCTTATAAGTTAAAAACAAATTGGGGCCCCAAAAAAAAATTAAAAAAAAAAAAAAAAATTTTTTGAAAAAAAAAAAAAAAATATTGGCGTCAGGGGCCCCCTTATATGTTAAAAACAAATTGGGGCCCCAAAAAAAAATTTAAAAAAAAAAAAAAATTTTTTTGAAAAAAAAAAAAACATTGGCGGCAGGGGCCCCCTTATAAGTTAAAAACAAATTGGGGCCCCAAAAAAAAATTAAAAAAAAAAAAAAAAATTTTTTGAAAAAAAAAAAAAATATTGGCGTCAGGGGCCCCCTTATATGTTAAAAACAAATTGGGGCCCCAAAAAAAAATTTAAAAAAAAAAAAAAATTTTTTTGAAAAAAAAAAAAAACATTGGCGGCAGGGGCCTATAGAATATTAAAATAATACATTGGTGGCCAGGAGATTAAAAAAAAAAAAAAAATACACAAACTGGTGTTCAGTAGAATTGAACTCACGGCTTCAGTACTTCAACTTCACCTCCTTTCGTGACTTCGGGTCTTTTCACCGCTTCAGGACTTCGGCTTCGGCTGTTTTTGTGACTTCGGGTCTTTGCGCTGCTTCAGGACTTCGGCTTCGGCTGTTTTCGTGACTTCGGGTCTTTTCGGCGCTTCGTGACTTCGGCTTTTTCCGTGACTTCGGGTCTTTTCGGCGCATCGGCTTCGGCTTTTCGGCACTTCCGCATTCGGCAGCACAGAGGCAAGACGTACGGCTCGGGCGCTCGTAAGGGGGGCCCGGATCTTCAAAAAATGCAGCGCTGCCGGGCCCCCCTTCATGCCCGGGCCCGGTACGCTTGTCCCCCCTGTCCCCCCCTGATGGCGGCCCTGCCCATCCGCTGCCTGCACTGCTGCCCGTGCTGCCTCCTGATCTTCCCCCTCCCGAACCCGACTGAGAAAACGGGTACGTGCAGCAGTGCAGGAAGCCAGGAGGGGGGTTGCAGCAGCGGGGGGGGCAGAGGGGGGTTGTGGCTGGGGCCCCTGTGTTGGAAGCCCCGGTGGGCCTCAAACCCTCCAGTCCGACACTGAATGTCTATAGCCTTAATTCCTTAATTCAAGTCTCTCATTTTGGGTTTAAAGGCAATGCTATGTATGTGGCTTAAAACATGCAAATACGTTCTGGTTTCAGAGTTTCACTGTATTTATTATGATATAGTGGCACATGGCTTCAGTCCAATCCCATTTAAATATGCGATGCATAATCTCTGCACAAATCAAAATTATCCGTGTTATTGCTATGTAAAGCCTTTGGAGGTGCCTTTCAATTTGTCTTCATATGGCTTTTTGATCTTGTTTTGGGAGCCATAATGCCACTAAAAAATAATAATACACAAAGTATATAGGCAAAGTTCAAACTGCATTACTTACCTGGAAGGCACAACTGGAGTTTATCTATGACAGTTGCAATATTTCTTTGCTGGATTCTACATCGGATGCTTTCTTCTGTTTTTGCAATGACCTTAGATGCAAAATCCACACAGCAATGTTATAAATAGTATCTCTTAACTGTGTAATGGTTTGGCAAAGTCGTTCCGAGGGTATCCATTCAATAAACTGAATTATATTTCATTTATCCATTCAATAAACTGAATTATATTTCATTTAAGATAATTCAACATTATTTTAATCTCAAATTTAAAATTTTCTAATTTAAAAAAAATCTTTCTGAAAGATAAAATATGGAATATAAAATGTTTAATGTGATAAATCTTATAATTATTTCTCACCTCCTTCCCAGCATCCTGAAGCCTTCGGTTAGTATCAGTAACTTGGACCTTAAAGAAACAAATGGACCTTGGTCAGACAAACAAGCCCATACTGCCCTGATGTAACTGCTCACCCTTGTAATCAGATCATGATTCATGAGAAAGTTAGGACAAAGAATTGCAAAATTCAAATTAACTCTACAGTTTGAACTTGAACTTTTAATCACAAAGACCCTTTTGTTTCCTCTAATTACTGGTGACAGTTTGTACTAACAGATTTTGTGGCAAACTTCTCAATTTTAGTTGGGATTTTTGAACTTTCATTGTTTCAGCGGGTCTGTCAAACAATTCAAATCACTGACCCAATTGGCCAGTGGTCCCCTTTTGATAACCTCAATGAGCTCTATGTGCCATTCATTGTTTGTAGGAAATGGCTGACGGCATTTTCTTGTAATTAAAGATTCAACGACTGGGTGGTTGGTTCACATCAAACATGGAAATCTCCAAGCCACAGCAATATTTTTCATGCCGCAGGTGCAGGAAAAGCGCGACCTCTGATTTTCCCACATACTAAGTGACTCATTAGGTCATCATAATAAGGAAGCACATTCTGGTTTATTAAAAATCTCATTAATTTCCGAACAAAGATGTCCAACGACCTCATTGAAGCTGCATTTTGTCTCTTGTTATCTGAATATCGTTATATAATGCCCTACGAATCACAAGCTCCGGTGAACTGCGTTTGTCCCTTCAGCTACGCATATTTTGTTCCAAGCTGTGTAAAGAGACCTAAAAGGGACTGTTCAGTGTGACCTCTGTCTCAACTAAAACACTTCTCGGGTGGTGGAACCACAAGTTTCCCAAAGTTGAACCATGACCACAAATTACAACTGATATCCGACACGTAACGGGAGTCTTTGAACATTCCATCTCAGTACGGGAGGAGAAATCCAGTTTGGCGGTGGCAACAGAATTGAGAAAGAAAAAGGAGAATGCTCTTGGGCTGCTAAATGGTTAGACGCCTGGAGAGTTAAAAATCTATCTTTAAATGAGTGGTTTGTGTTGATAAAAAAAAAAATTAATAACAGAGACATGAAATTTCAGATACCAAGTCCAGACAAATCTTGCCAATTGCTGTTACGGTATGGAACCTTGATTTCATAATTATAACAGTGATCTGAAACAGTTTCATGCTTGGGGTTTTGAGTTCCTACATTCCCAGATTATTTTGCAGACTTGAAACAAAAGAGTTTTTAGGGGCGTACCCCACCAGACCTGTTAATGGATAGCTAAGGGGTGTGTTTGCTCCTGTCAATTGACATTTTTTTCCTGCAAATTATTAATGGTTTTGTTTATTTAAAATGCTTTGAAGTATGGACCTTGTGCTTTTGTTACGGTTTCATTAGATACCATACTGAGACTCTGAGTCTATTTAGATGCCAAATGATTAAAGGAGGTACAAATATCTACTGCCCCTTATGGTAAACAAAGAAGTGGCAATTCTTGATCCCTTAAAGGACCAGTAACTTCAAAATTTTTTTTAAAAAATTTGTTTGCATATAAGGAAAAAAAAACACCAAGACATATTTAACTTTAAGATCGCAAAGTATTCATTAAGAAAAAACTAACCTAAACTCCACTTGCGCTCCTCTTCAGAAAAGGCGATAGGGCGGCGATCCATCATGCAGTGCTTGATTTCTCCTCCCTGCCTTCTATAGGAGATAGCCAGGGAGGAGAAATAGAGCACTGCACGATGGATCGTCGCCCTGTCGCCTTTTCTGTACAAGAGGAGTTTCAGTAAGATATCTCTTAATAAAAACTTTGCGATTTTAAAGTCAAATATGTCTTGGTGTTTTTTTTCCCGTTACATACAAACAATTTATTTTATTTTTTTAAAAATTAATATTACTGGTCCTTTAATATACCATTAGTCTCCTTTCTGTTAAAGGAGTGGTGCTCCTTTAAGGGCAGAGACAGACGTGGAGATTCTGGGAGATGTAGTCGTCTGGCGACTAATCGCCTCTTCTTCGGGAATGAAAAAACTTTGGGCGACTTCTGAAAACGAAGCACTCTGAGTGCCATCCCGCCAGCGATTTAGATTCTAGCCGGCGGGGAGGGTTTTCGAGAAGATTAGTTGCCCAAAGAAGAGCCGATTAGTCGCCAGGCAACTAAATTTCCCCAAATCTTTGTGTGTGCCCTTACCCTAAGTTAACTTTCAGTGTGTTATAGAATGGCCAATTCTAACCAACTTTTCAATTGGTCTTCATTATTTTTTTGTAATTTTTTAATTATTTGCCATTATCTTCCGACTCTTTACAGCTGACCCCATCTAAAAATGCTCTGTAAGGCTACAAAATGTGTTCTTATTGCTACTTTTTATTACTCATTTTAATATGTATATGCCCTCTCCTATTCATATTCCAGTCTCCTATGCAAAATCAATGCAAGGGTGCTAGGGTAATTTGGACCCTAGCAACCAGATTTCTTAAATTACAAACTGGAGAGCTGCTGAATAAAAAAAACTAAATAACTCAGAAACCACAAATAATAAAAAATGAAAACCAATTGCAAATTGTTTTAGAATATCACTCTTTACATCATACTAAAAGTTCATTTGAAGGGGAACAACCCCTTTAAAAGTTCACAATCAAAGGAATGAGAGCAATCCAAAAGCAGAATGACTGCTACAATGTGATATATTAGCAACTACAAAACACTACATATTTCGGGCCACATACGCCCTTTATAAATAGTTCGCGTAAAAGGGCAAAAAATGTTATATATGTGAAACAGCTCAAAGTACTTCTCTATGTACTTCATTTGTGTTAGGCTTAGTTTGGAAAAGTCCCTTACTACTTACTCATATGTTTGGCTCTTTGCCTTGTAATCTACTGTCTAAATTCTATGGAGTAATGGAATAAAAGTTGCAAGCTTTACACCAGGCTAGTAACACAAAGCAACGATTAAAGGAGAAGGAAACCCAGTGTGTGCAAAAACCCTCTTCCCCTCCCATGATGCTTCCCCTCCCCCCTGGCCTACCTGTCCCGCTGGGCAAATGCCCCTAACTTGTTACTTACCTTCTGTGCAGGTCCAGTCCACGGAGTTCACAGACGGCATCTTCTTCCAAGCGATCTTCTTCTTGTTTTGACCGGCGCATGCGCAGTAGGAGCATTTCGCCAGTACGGATCTACTGCGCATGCGCCAAAAGTCATGAAGTGAAATTGGAAAACGTTGTGACTTTTGGCGCATGCGCAGTAGATCCGTACCGGCGAAATGCTCCTACTGCGCATGCGCCAAAACGCCGGTCAAAGCAGGAAGAAGATTGCGTGGAAGAAGATGGCGTCTGTGAACTCCGTGGACTGGACCTGTGCAGAAGGGTAAGTAACAAGTTAGGGGCATTTGCCCAGCGGGACAAGTAGGCCAGGGGGGGGAGGGAGGGGAAGCAACACAGGGGAGGGTTTTTGCGCCCACTGGGTTTCCTTCTCCTTTAAGCTGATAGCATTTACTGGCAAGTTGTTTGAAAGTAAACTGCTGATAGAATGATATGGGTTATCACTATCAGACCAAAATTCCAGATGAGGATACAGGATTCCTTACCTTCAGCTTCTCGGCATCAGCCCTTACTTTTAGGAGTTCATTAATTGCTTCTACAAAACCCTGGTGATGGAAATTGCACATTTTCTCAATTTCTCTGTCGTGATTGCGAATCCGGGCGTCCAGCTTTTCCATGAATCTTTGGTGTGCATTTGGCTGGTCATCATATACAGAGCTGGGAAAAGAAACATATGTAAAGTGCTTGCAATTCTATTGGCATAATAATAGGCTCATGACCTTTATTTGGAAACATGAAAAAAAAATCGATGTTGAAAATGCACATAATTCTACTTATTACACAACGTTTCAAATGTGTACCCTATTAAAATATACACCTAAAATACCACGACTGCTCGTCACTTACCATGTATCAATGCTTTTGAAGGGCAAGTAAACCGCAAAATAAAAATTTGCCTAATAAAAGAAAATATTATTCTAAGCAACTTTGCAATATGCATTCATTATACATTTTCTGTGGTTTTTAATTCATTTGTATATATGTTAAGCTATTGAAAGCAGTGTTTGTCTGTCCCTTTCTATTCTCTGTATTGATGTCTAAAGGCATACGCAGGCTGATAAAAGCAGACAGACTGAGTCGGCAGCTTATTGGCCCGTGTGTGGGGCCATCTGACGGGCGTCCCCGATTGATATCTGCTCGAAAGTCAGCCAGATGCCGATCGGGCAGTTTAGAAAATACTATTGGGTCGTGGCCGCATCTTTTCGTTGATGCGGTCCCGTGATCCGACCGCCCGTATGGCCTCCATTCTGATCCCATCATTGGGCCCTAGGACCCACGATTGGATTGTGCCTGATATCGCCCACTGGA